>OMNV01029492.1:70018-204217 GCA_900303265.1 Brotula barbata
TTTCTAAGTTGAATTCACTGAGGTAGTGAATGAGAGGTCCCAAACAGCAGATCACCGGGCTCTCCAATGATACCACACTCAACAGAGAGTGAGAACCTGCAAGAAACACACACACAAACACACGCACACATTACAATGAACCGTGAGTCATAGGCCCTCAGACAGTGAATGATTTTACTGATCAGCTGACTGAATCCCTCTCACTCTTCTGACACAAATCACATGCAATTACTGTGAGCTGTGGTACTCAAGCGTTGTATTAATTTTATTTCCTGTATAATTGCATCTTTATTTATTTTCCCCCCACAGCTCCTATCTCACATCTGTTCATTTGAGGAGAGCTTTCTTCCTTCCCTTGTTAAGGTTTTGAAGGAGTTTTTTTTCTTCCCAACGAGCTTTGGCCTGGGTCAGGGACTGTTTGTTGTGTGAACCTGTAAAGCCTTTTGACATATGTGATACTGGGCTGTGCAAAAAACTTCATCTTGTCCAATCAACACCCCATCCATAAACCACCGCACCATGCACAAAAAACACAACACTTGTAATCACCCACATAGCTCAGATAGTTCTGTCTTTTTACGTTTTTATTTTAGGCACACAAACTGAGACACACACACACACCTTTGTCCGTGGTGTAGAATTCTGTGACTGCGTTCATTGCAGAAACAAACTCAAACTGAACGCTGTCCCTCCTCTCAAGTCGCACTCGATCATCAGCCTGCTCACTGGAAGAGAGTGGGGGACATGACAGCATTGATTCAAGAGGTCACAAGTGCTTGTCAATCAATCGACCAATCAGAGTTTGTTAGTAGAGCACTTTTCAATCAAATTAAGTATACCACTAGGCACCGCCCCAACACAAACAACTATGGCATATGCAAGGGACTCAATAAAAACAGGAACTGAGTGAATGCAGAAACATCAGAGGTGGATTAAAACTTTTACTTTCCAGAAAAGAAAAATGAGACCAAATAATGATAGAAAAGCAAAGCGTGAAAAAAGATAATAAAAACTAAAAGAGAGGAGATGATTTAAAGTGAGTAAAACCAGAATTAAAACTTAAGGTATCAAAAGGAAAATAATCCAGACAGAAAGAAGAGAATAAGAGGATATACCAGAAAGTGGCACAGACATAAATGTATAAATAAATTAATAAATCATAAATGATGAAATATATAAATAAATTGATAAATAAAATAAATAAAATTCCATTAAAGCCAGGCTAAAAAGGTGGGTCTTGAGTTTGCTCTTAAAAATATCAAATATCGACAGCTTGTAGCTATTAGGACAAACAAACAAATCTAATACAAGATCTGATGTCCGATTATCATCATCATCATCATGATCATCATCCCCTTGTGTGAAACATTCCTCCCAGAAGTACAGGGTGTTCCGATTCACCTTTTGTTCAGTTACACTCCATCGATACACACGTGCCAGTAACAGTCACACACAGACACACGGTTTCCCTTTGCTCGACTGCGTCTCCCTACTGCTTCATTCATACGCTCGGCAACGCTGATTTCAAGGACTCTGTTGCTTTGTCCGCACTGCTGTTGCCAGGGCAACCAAGGCAAACACGTGGATGGGATGCAGGAGCATTTTCTTTTGACTCTTTGTGTGTGCGTACTCACAGACACACGCAGCTGGTGGGACTGGGAACAAAGATCTTATAAAAAGTAATCAATAACCCACATATTGAGCCAGCACCATAACTAAGAGCATTAATCATTCAGCCATATTATGAGGTGCACAAGAACAGTGACTACTGTTGGTATTGATCCTCATACAGAAGGGTGTGATATAACATTTCTGCCAAATCCTCACATGACCAGGTATTGGGAGTCTGGATTTATGAAGGTTAGGCCAGTTCCAGGGGTTCCAGTTTGGCAAGTTTTAGTCAGTGTCATTGCAAAATTAGCATGTGCAGATATGCTGGCATTTCTAAAGCTTGCAGCAATGTGATGATGCTAATCAGTCAAAGACGAGGAAGGCAAAGGTCAAGCCAGAGATGGGACCCTAAGATCAGAGGTTAATGTGCAGAAGCGATTAATGTGCTCGATTAGTATCTAAAGCCATGGGGTGAATACAAAAACTGTTTAAATCAATCAGGTCTGCATACACTTACACCAAATAACACAAATTCACATCTGACAGATCAATAGCAATTAAGTCCTGAGTCTGCTGGTGTGTGTGTGTGTCTGCGTGGCTATAACCTATAACAGAAGACTGCTGTCTGACTGTGTATTCACCAGGATGCAATACTAACTACCCCAAGTGTCAGGAAAACTCTTAAAAGCTTAGACAGCATCTGCAAGTGAGCTTTGCAGTTACTGTAATCTCCTCTGCTACTCTGATCCTGAATTGTGACTCCAGGCAGTGACTGAGTAAAGCAGCTAATGCTGCACCTTGTTACAAAAAACCTCCCAGGGAATCATTACCTGCCGCTCCAGGGACACACGTACATTGCGTTGCCAGGGAGCCTGTCTCCTCAGACCAACCCGAGAGACACAGGAACTAAGGGTGTGGGGATCACCTGAGCAGCTCTTTCACATCACAGCAAGTGTTACATTCGGTTTAATACAACTCAGCTCAGTGACTTTCATAGTGAGGTGTTAAACACTGTGAATGTAGATTTCTAGAGACACATTCATTTAAAGATTATCTGTCCATTAAGGGTAATTTATTTCTTTCCAATACCAAAAATACAAATCACCCAGTTAAAGGTGTGAAAATACTGATCTCGCCAAGATGCAAGAGCACATAAATATTCTGTGTGAGCTTAAGTGTCAAAGCTCCGGTGTATTTATATGATAGAGGGTAAAACTTGAGAGTAGTCTGATGTGTCTGATGAGCACAACGGTAGAGAGGAGCGCTGTTCAAACAGAATAATTGGAGTGGCCTTTACAGGGCCCATCTCTGCTATAATCACTCAACACTGATGGCTAAAAAAAGAGAGAGACGAGAGGCAGAGAGACGAATGAATATAAATGAGTCAAATCTTTCCAAATTGCAATTCAAAGGGGAAAAATTAAAAAAGAAAGGGAAAGATGGAAGGTGAATGAGAAACGTGCAACACATCGCAGTACAGAGTGAAGACAAAAGAGGGAGAAAGAGACAGACATCCATTAATCCATCCAACCATCCCTTTCTAATCTAATCCACTCTGCTCCCTCCCACTCCCTCGTTTCATTTTCACAGCATAATGCAATCACAGGCAGCCTCCAGAGGAACCAGTCCCCGCTGTGGTGGGAACACGCTATGTGCAGACTGTCAGCAAAGGGGCACCGAATTGTGACACAATGGGAGACAACAGGTTTCTGAAATACATCAGGTCAGCATCACCAGCGTTTCTCACTCCCCTCGCTCTCAGCCATTACACCAATTAGACAAACCGTTTGTTCTGCTCTTTCACTACGAGAATTTGAATCTTTTTAATACTTAAGACTACATTTATGACAACAGAGCCTGAATTTAGAACACTGACTCCAAGTCAAAGGATCAGAGTAACAAATGGCCAACTTTTCAATTAAAAGGTCATTTATTAGAGTGTATACAAAGGCCAAGACAAAATGTGTTGTTCTAATATACAGGCCTAAAGAGACTGAAACAATAACAATAACAATAACTTGACAATATCCATTTGCACGATTGTGAACCAGCACCATCTCAACTATACATTATGGTTGTTGCATGTTACTTTGTTTAGCAATGCACAGGAATTCCATCACATAGAAGCATAGTCTATGTCTGCCAGACATGGATGCCATAGATGTGGCCCAAATTGCACCGGATTATATATAATATAAAAACAGCCCTATCTCATACTTCTCTCAACCCAAATCACTGAAAGAGGTCAAACCGCAGTATGACAGTTTGGTTGACCACAAATCTATTCGGAAATATTCCAGGTTGGTGAAAATCAGGCTGCTGAAGGTCACTTTCATTTTCACACTCTTCTTTGTCCAGACTGTGACAAGATGAGTTAATCGAAACGCTATAACTCACAAGCACAAACTACTGCAATCATACAGACAAGAAGCATCGTCCAATAGACGCAGCGTGTTACATGGTTGCAAAGCGCCCCCTAGTGATAGCCTTCATAATAGGTTACCTGGCATTGCTGATGCTCTGCAGGAGTTTGTGGGTCTGCGCAGACAGGTCCGAGGGCACCAGGATCTCCACAGGGTTGATCTTTAGCATCCGACCCTCCAACTCAGAACGAGAGTGGCCGTCAGGGAAACAGTCCAGCAGCACATCTCCTGTACTGGGCTGAACTGCCTACGACAAAAGCACATACACAATGTGAAATGAATGCCCAAATGCAGAAAACATCAAAATACTGCACTTTTTTAAAAATATATATTTCAACGTATTTCTGAACCATTCTGTCTTTTATAGACTTTTTTGGTCCTTTTCATGGGAAATGGGTGTTACGAAATAACATTCACATCCTGTACAAAATCAACACTGAAAGTGAATTTTTAAATACACCTCTACCTAATCTGTATCCCATTGAATACTCGACCATCTGCCTGAAATTGAAGTTTCTAATCATGCTTTAAAGTTAATTGAGAACTAACATCCATCCTACTCACCACCAGCCCGATGGTGAGCTGCTTCCCCAATTTGTCCCAGTTCTCACTAACGCACAGCAGGTAGCTGTCAGGGGGGTCCACCACCACATCATCACTGGCCCCCTCCGCCATGTCACCCATTCTGTACACTGGGTTTACATCTCACACTGTTAAGGTGGTTGTTGTTTTTGAGACTCACTGATACAAAATGCTGCTTGGAGTAGGACTGCCTTGATTAGGTGATTATAATCAACTACTAGATAAACAAAAAAATAATCCATTAAAAATGCGTGTGATTATTTGGCACTACTCAGCCCAGTGATTCAGTAACAGGGCTACAGATGAGGGTCAGGGAAAGAAAAGGCCAAAAACATCACGCAAATTTGATGGAATATAGCAATGACAGCAACACCGCAGTCTACATTTCGCGTATCCGAGTGAATAATTAGAATTCAACCATATCAAATTATGATTGTGTATAATCCGTTGCAGTATGTGATGGGAACAGTGATGGGCACATACTCAGAGTAAAATACATATACAAATATCGACTACTTGATTAATTATCAAAAATATAATCAGTGATTAAATCAATTATCAAACTAAATGATGCACATGCACATGTATAACCGTACTCCATAAGGATACCCTCTCCCACCAGTGTGGACTTTGTGTAGAGCGCGCTGAGCTGACGGGTGAAGAGAGCATTTCGATTGGCACCCAACGCTTTGATCGCCGATGTCTCTGTCTGCTTCACCACTCCAACCTAGAAATGAAAGGTTTGAAAGGTTTTGTATACCAAGTGTGAAAAACATGTGAATCCCATACCTTGTGTCCATGGGATACCAGCCGTCTGACATGAACAAATAGGCGGTGCGTGGGGATGCTGCATGTCATGAAGTTGTGATCCAGATGACAGACAATATTCAGCTCCTTTGCAGCAGTCTGTTTACACAAGGGATACCAAGAAGCAACTTAGAAATGCTTGACTTTGTTTCCATGTGCGAACAGCTAAGAAACACTTTCAAAACCTTTTCCCTATGAGTAGACACCATTCATTTTCATTCAAATGCAATGATGCTACACTGAAACCAAGTCAGTGTAGTAACAAAATCAACAGGAAAAGTTCTACATCCACAGAACTCTGGCAAAGCCTCACTGAGTGCCACTCTCGCCACTTTTCAGCTAAGAAAATGTGAACCTTAAGCTCCAAATGACCTAAATTAAAACCAGTTGCTGGAAATATCCTTTAAACAACAGCAAACCTGGGTTTCATTCTGTGTTGATAACCACCATATGGAAATAGACTTAAATGCTTAATTATATAAAATCTTAACATGAATCATAAGCAGTAAACGTTTCAAAAGTGCTTACCTCGGCGTCCTCCCCAAAAAACCTGTACTTGTAACCACACTCCACAGCCAACAAGGCGTCTTTATGCTGCTGTTTTAGCTGGATGACCTGCTGCTCCAGGGGTGTGTATGCACTTTTTGAACGTCTGCAGGGGGCGCTAGAGTCTGGTGGAGGTATCAATTCTGCACTCCTCCCTCCCCTTCCTTCTCCTGCACCAATGAGTCCTCCTGGCTTGGCAAACTGGATCAAGCAACTCTGGAAAATAAAACAAAAAATGCTGTGTTAGATTGCTGAATGGCAGAACATTTTTGGAAAAGTTGGAGTACAGTTTTCTGTGACAGAAATGAAACGACTACACTAAAGTGGAAAAAGACAAATGGCTTCTGAATCTTCCAACGCAAGATCAGTTGGATGCTTACACATAGTACCTAGAATACAAAATGTTGAGCAGTATGACCTTTGTTTTTCTCGACATTTGTCATTTTTACAACAATAAAGATAGGTCTGTGTCTTTCTCTCTCTTTTGCTACATTGAATATTATGCAATAGACACATTACAAAGACGGCTGCTATGGGCCAAGCAGCAGCAAAACACAAAAGCCTGATGATGGCAGGTACCTGAACTGTGCAGTACCTGTTTTGCAGTCGGGACTACTTCCTCTTCCTCATTATTCTCATGCTCATCCTCTGCCTGAGGAAGTGTCTTGCTGTCATCATTTTCACATGTAATGTCAGGAGTAGGCCATCTGCTGCTCCCAGCATTGTTTTTCGTACTACTCTGACCCATCTCCATCATTTCCCTCTCAGTGTTGTCGTCTCTGGCACTGGGCTCAACCCCACAGGCGAAACCTTTCAGCCTTTCCAAGGTGGAGGAACAGAGACCTTTTGCTACTTGGATTGATGGCAACTTGGTCTCTGAAGAAACAGAATGATTTATGTATGTGATGTAAACTAACAAACAAGAGAATCCAAAATGAATGTTAAAGTCTTTCTGACTCATACAAACACATTTCAATGATAACATAACGTTTGTCAAAACTACAAAATGAGCAAAATGGAACCAAAGTTACATCATAGTGTCCAGACTATTATGAACATGGAAATGTGTATGTTTTTTGTTTTGTTTGCCACTGTGTACAATAATAACACTGTCAATGACAAAATACAAATTGGACACTTGTTTCATTGATGTGTTAATGATTGTATGTTAGAGTCCATTGAAACAAGAAAAATTATTCAAAATTAGTTGTGATCACATACCAAAATGTTGAAAGGCAATGAGAAAAATCTCACACGATGGGCAAATTTGGACTGTCTGTCAATGAATTATGGTTTCCAACAGAAACACAGAGTATTAAACGGCATGCAGTATCAACATGAAAAAAGGAAGTAACTGGCTTTGAGACAGACACACTAACACACCTTTGGTACCCTGACAAGATACAGCTTCACTATCCATGCTCTCCACCTGCTCACCGAGGGAGAGCCTGGCTCGTTTTTCTGGCAATCCAATGTCATCATCAGGGGAAAGCTTCTGCTTCTGGAGACAGAAAACCAGGAGTTAGCAGTCAGCTGTGGTTCCATTTCATCTGTATGGCAATTCATTACAGCAGTGTGCATGTGTATGCATCATGAGACACATGACACACGTACTAAACTTCAGTTCAAATTTACTTTTAACAGCACATTTCGATACGTCTTGTTTCTGCACGTCCTGATTTCTTGCCTATCTCTCAACTTTTTTAACTATTGCATCATCTATTCAGTTATCGCACATCGCGGTTCCAGCAGCCCATGCACAACTCACCTTGTCCCTGGAAAGATGTTGCTCAGTGGGATCTTGGTTGATTCTGCACCGAGTCTTGTTGTTGCTCAGCCCTCCGAAGTACCTGCTGATTGGGGTATGAGAGGTGCACGACTTTTTCAGGGACTTTGGCATGATGGCGGCTTTTCTTTTCTTCTTCTTACAACGCTCGCTTCATTAAAAATGCATTCAAATGTATCGCCGTGCATAGAAAAACAGTAAGAGAAGAAAAGCTGCAGCTGACCATTTTATTTTTCAAAACACAGCGGCGCATGTGCTGAGATCACACTGCTGGCGCGTAAATGACGACAGAAGCGTCGAGTTAAAGCCAAAACACACGATGACTTCCTGTTGCAAATGTTCCAAATTAAAGCATTGTCATTTCGTCTCGTTAATGATGGTATTGGTTTTTATTCCAGAGACACAATTAGCGAAAAAACCCATTGCCTTCAAAAATCTAATTTGCCTGTTGTACATCATCGGCTTTCAGTGCGCTTATTTCTACTGTGCAAGTATTTACTTCGCCTCACGCGTCCGTTTCCGGGTATGGAGGCTGCAGCGCGCGCGAGTGTAGAGGCTTGATCACGTGGTAAGGACAAGAGTCTCTAGGACAACTCAAGGGGTAGGTATCACTTTCAAAATCAGGTCAAGTTGTCAAGAGCGCGGTTTAAAAAAAATGGAGGAAATTAGAGTTTATAACAGTTGGCAACCTTAGAGAATGAAATTGTTTTATCAAAATGTAAATTTTTAGAAAGATCGCACTGCAAGGTAAGTAATGGTAATAATGAAAACCATACGCCAATTAGTTCTGCTCAGATTTCTTAACACTGGCAGTGTTTCCACCACTCGTTTACATACGTTACATGCCTTGATTTTGGCCAACAGGTGAATTTAAGGCACTGGTAAAGATTTTAAATGCTTAGTTTTTGTCCCAAGGTTCCTCTGCCCACAGCGCCCCCTTTTCATTAGATGTAGCATTATTTTGAGTTTGATGTATGTTTTTTTTTTGGACAAGGGTTAAGGCTAGGTAGACAGCCATATTAGCACAACACTGAGAAAGTCCAAACTCAGAGCTGTGTCAATTGCTGGTTGGAAGCAGACAACTACACCTGGACAGGGTTAGTTTGTAAAACTGGGCCAAGGCAGGTCCAACTAGAGGTTTGTGGCAAAACAAATGCGTGTATGACAAACTTGCAGAAATGTCATTCACAAGGATTTGAGAAAAGTTCACTCCTAAAAATGTTTTATTTTGAACAGAAGTCATACATGCTTTTTGGAAGGGGATTTCTGTTTTAAAGACACAGGCTGAGCATCCAGGAGTTTGGACAGCGTGCCGTCCACGTGCTGCAACTTGGCCATCAGAAATTCAAAGAACGACCCTGGAAGAGCATTTAGGAGAAAGCTCAAATACAGTTCTAAACTAAAAACTCTTATTTCAGCATCACTTCTCTTACCGAGATCATCAAACCTAGCAGTGTTGTGCTTGCCATGGTCGAACACCAACTCCATGTCAGTGGCATTGTGCTTGCCGTGGTCGTACACCACGTCCATGTCAGTGCCGTTGTGCTTGCCGTGGTCGTACACCACGTCCATGTCAGTGCCGTTGTGCTTGCCGTGGTCGTACACCACGTCCATGTCAGTGCCGTTCTGCTTGCCGTGGTCGTACACCACGTCCTTGTCAGTGCCGTTCTGCTTGCCGTGGTCGTACACCACGTCCATGTCAGTGCCGTTGTTGTGGTCACTATCACCAGCTTTTCCCACTGTGGCTTCAAGTTGCACTGGAAGAGACAAGGAGAGTATGAAATCATCATGATCTTTCGGTGTCACCACAGCAAACCAGCAGCTAAGCTATTGATGACACCACAACAAATGTCTCCTGCAAATCAGAGAGGCAGCTTACTTTCTTTAGCATTTTTCTCCAACATCAACTCCATGGACTTTATGAGGTCAAAGGCACGCTTCATGGAAATCTCATTGGGTGAAGGCTCTGAAATACAACAAATTTGAATCAGCATTACAGAGTTCCATTTGTTCCAAGTAACGTCAGAGAACCATTGCTTTCTCACCTTTTAGTCTTTTCTCTGCTTCTTCCTGCTTTACATTTGAGCCATCAACTGGGAGACGGGAGCCTGTGGGTAATTGCAGATGCTTTAGGCATCATCAGTAACATTAGGATTTTTTTTTTATTTATTTACTCTTTTCAAGCTACGATTTCTTTATTATAATAAAACAATATAATTTAAAACCTGCTGCAAGCCAGACAGCCAGCACAAAGCACAGTAAAGTCCAACAAGAGCCCATTGCTTCAGCCTCCAAGAGAAAGTTGTCAGTCTGTTCCAAAGTAGAGTTTTATAAAACACATCCCTCAGGTAGCACAGCTGTTGCTCATCAGCTCTGATCACTGATTCGATAACTCTCTCTACCTAGGAGTCAATAGTGGTAGAGAATAAGCAGGATAAATCATTTATTCAATAACTACACGTCACAGAAATGATGGAACTTTTTTTTTACATATGATGGTGAAAATGTAAGCAAAATCATGTTTTTGGGAGGGTGGGGGGAGTCCTCAAGAGGACCACAAAAAGACTTTAAATTGAAGCCCTTTCCTTTGGTTAATGTTTTCATTATTTTGGCCCAGTCAACAATTTTGCACTTTCACGTGCATTTGTAAAATGACTAAATCATTTCTAAATTCATCAGATTATTCCATGGAGTGTTACATGGCCTCTCTGAGTCACATTCAACAGAACGAACATAAAACGCATATAAAAGTAGATCTTAAAACAAAAATGTTGCAAGTGCAACAACACATGCAACATATTTGTGCCATATTGTTGTAGCAGTTAGTTGATAGCTAATTTTGTATTTATTCCCCTAGTAAGTCACAATGTTTTTTTCATGACAAAGACAGTAAGAAGAACAATGGGTTGAATGAACTCAAGTATTTACATTCATGTTGTTTTTTTGTTTTTTTCTAATTCATTATTAGAATGAGCAGTTAATAATGTACAGGCTTGTTTGTTTTGGGGCCGATGTTTTCCAAATCATTTGGGCGGAGGCTGTTCTTGGAAATGAAACTTATCTATCTTTTATAAAATCTCTACTGAAAGAGGAAGGTTTTGAGGGGTAGACGTCCACTACCGTTTTTTTTCATTTCACTCTACATCAGATGACCGTGACTCACCATCTTACCATTCACCATGCAGCTTCGTGGGGTCGTGATTGTCCTGTTTGTGGTGCTTTTCAAAGGTAAGAACCAGGAAAATGTCTTATACCTCTGTATCAATGTGTTTAAGCAAAGAAAAGTCGTATTTTATAAAAGTCTTCTATAAGTCTTATAAAAGTCTGAAGTTTTATTGTCAGATCTGGTGGTATTAAGGTACCATACTCTGTCTTTCTATAGCGCACAGTGCGTCACAGTTAAGTTGCTACAACTGTATAGCCACTGATCCCAAATCCTGCACTGACACCGTGGTTTGTCCTTCGCTGCTCAACCGCTGTTTCACCACCACCCTTGGTAAGTCACACAACATATCAAAGATCTATTACTAAATCTAATGCCCGAACATTTTTAAGAGTTTTCCCTTTGTGTCTTACAGACCAGGTGGTCACAAAGGGCTGCATGCTGGACTCTCTGTGTACAAGTTACATTTCTTGCTGTGACAGCAACCTCTGTAACAGTGGCAACAACAGAGGTCCCAGCTTTATTCTCCTGCTGGTGGCCACAGGCATGCTCATTCTCTTCATTTGAGGCAATGGAACGGCTACATCTTAGCGTGATGTGTGCTATTCATCCTTTTTCCTGAACCAATTTGTACCAATGATCTGCAGATGTTGAAATGATGGAAATAAAGGTTTTGTTTTCCCATTGGTCTTTTTCAGCCACCTGAGCTACATTTCTGTAACAAGGGATCAATGTTTGCTGGTTAAAAAAAAAAAACTTGAACACTGTCGTGCATTTGTCTCTTTTATTCCAACGTTTCTGCATTAGCTAAAGGAGGATTTGATCTTTTTAACCATGAATCAGATGATTGAAATGGAGGCTATAGCTGTTGCCATGTGAAAACCTTATTACATTTTATTTTAAATGCATTACTTAATTACGGAAAATGTCAAACAGTACTTTTTAACCACTTCCTAAAAACGTACGCTCTGGCAGTTTCTCATAACACTTCAACCACACAGTGCCTGTTCTTATTTTTTGGCTGTCGACCTTGCAAACGTATTCACAGCCGTCCAAAGAATCATTTAGCGCTTTGACATTATCACTTTTGAAATTCCTTTAAGTTACATTCAAAAACAGGCAATATCAATTTAGGTGTAAGTTGACAAGCACGTGCATGCACATCAACGTATTCCAACATTTCACATATCCCAGTGTATGTACAAATTATAAAATGAGTAATTTGAAAATAGTATATTTACCCCCTTGGTGTTTATACATTTATCCCAAAAAGAATACTTTCTATATGAATCAGTTTAAAATGTGTAAGAATTGTGTGCTTTACTTTCATGCCAGGAAACACAGTATGAAGCAAAAGTGCTTATTGTCATGTGTTGCGTGTTCACAGCTTACAAGGCAACAAGGCAAATGAATAGAAATAGATGGCATGTTTGAGGGTGAAAAGGCAGTTTGACGAGGCAAATCAGTAGCAAACATTTCAGTGTATTAGATTCATGTTCTTCTAATTAGAGTTAGAAGTCATGCTTTCTATTATATCTACCTGAGCTATAAGTTTAACCTGTGCAGATGGAAGAAGCACAATGGCAATTTGGCAGTGGAATGACACAATGGCACACAATGTTGACATGAGGGAAACACCCATTTACAGACTCCAGGAATAACCACAAATAGGAAAAAAACAAACAAAAAATAAAACACGCTCATGAAAGAAGGCCATCTTATTTCATCAACCCAAAATGCTCCCCTTCAATAAATAAATCTGTCCACTCGATAGCAGTCCTGAAACAGTAAAAACTTAAGTTAAATAGAGTTTGAGCTGTGATGCACATTTCAATGCAATGCTTCAAAAGTGTCAGGATCAGGATACAAGTGGTTTGTTTTCACTGTCTGGTGACAGTGATAAGGAGGAGAGTTGGTAACTGTAGCAGCATGATGGGAGCAGTTTGGACGATAAGAACAATGTCTCGGACACACACATTTGCAAATCCAAATTGACTTTGTGGCTCCCTTAAATAATTGATCAGCTGAGATCTAGGATACTTACAATCCAGAGAGATTTAAGTGAGAGCCCTTTCCATGCATGCTTCCTCAAAACTGACTAAAACCTGAACTGAAATCTTCCATGTCAGAATTATACTTTCCAACTCTGCACAAAAAGTGATGTCCTTATTAGCAGATATTCAGAGTCAAAGTTCTCCATCACAAGCACTAGTAAGAGGAAATGCATCTCTCATTTCATTATGAAGGTAAACTCGTATCGATCTCAACTGTATTGGCTGCATTATTGACTCAAGTTGCATATTGTGTGAACACAAACAGGTATATTTGATATATGGGGAGTTTGCATTGTGGCTTTTTATTTTCTATCCCTATGTCCTGCCGGTGTGGCTCCCTTGGTAAAAAAAAAAATGATGAGAAAGACAGTGGTATAGACAAACATATGCACAACAGCTGGGAACAAACAAATATTCTATAATACAGTTGCCGTGGTGACAGATCTTTAGCCACAATGATGCCATGTTTTCTAGTAAGCAGACGTGCGACTTTACGACTAGTGCATATTTATATTTTCCCTAAAATCAAGATCAAAGAAGCATCATTCAAGCTGAGTGGCGCAGGGCTTCAATAAAATGTACAAGGTCTAGGGCTCTATTTTTGGACAGGCTCGTTGGCACAAAGGTGCTGCCTTTGGCTAACACAGTCAGACATTCTTGCAGAACAGTCTACATTTTTGTGCAACTGCCACTAGATGGTATTTTGATGACTTCTGTGCAGCAGTTGGAGGAGAGGTGTGCTTAAGGGCTTGGTATTGCCAATCCAGCAGCACACTGGTAATTTGGCAGCAGTGACCACTTTTTGCGTCTGTACTGATATTTTTCTTGAACCCTCCTTGGAAGAGCTATTATGCACGGCCAGATGAAATCATCAAATCGTGTGGTAGTGAGATTGGGTTTGGGACTTTGTAGCACATGGTGCTGCAGCTTAGGTGGCAATTGGACACAGTTGGTTTGTTAAAAAAAAACATAATAAACATGTGATAATTTATTCATCGAGTGCGCCAAGCTATACTTTCTGTCACCAAACACCAAAAGCGGTGCAGAGCACTGATCTATAAAAATAGAGCCACTAATGTCCTGTAGGTGGAAGACTCTGATGTTGCAACCATCTGAGATCAGTTTTATAATCAGCCTCGGAAGGCACATGAGGATGAGGATTAGCTTAAAGAGAGAGCCAAAGAGTCCCAAGTGAGTACAGGTTTCATTGTGATTCTTTATATGAAGCATTAAGATCTGCAGGCAGCAGTCCAGGCCAAGAATGGGGTCAGATTACACAGAAGGTTAATCATTATCAGGATCACTCCCCACTCAGCAGCAGCTCCTTGGTGATCTTTTCCCTTTGAAAAACAAAAGTATCCTGTTCTCCCTTGGCTTGTGTGCTCGTGTGAATGCATGTGCAAGTGCACCTTCAGTGTACCCATGTAAAATAGGCTATCTTGTCCAGATCCACAGGGTAGTCCGTGAGGTACATGGGGCCTTTATAAAAGTGTTCCCCTTTGTAGCTTCTCCATCGCCCCGCAGGCAGATAGATGTCTCTTTCCTGCTTTCCCGGCTCTAACACAGGTGCCACCATCAGGTCATCCCCGATCAGAAACTGAGAGTCAATCTTATAGGCAGTCTCATCGTCGTTTGCTATCCACCAGACAGGCCTTATGATTGGATCTCCTGTATCAAGAACTTCTCTCGCCAGTTTGAGAACTCTTGGAGCCACAAGGGACTCGTGGAGTTCTGTGAACTTTTTCGCTATCTCCACAACCTGCACATGAATGCAGAAGGATACAATGTTAGCCATCCATAAAATAATGTCAATAGGGGGCACCATTAAAATGAAAAATGAGGACAGCAACCTGATAGAGATTTAATCAGTAGTTGCCTTGATAACTCAGTAAATCTGCTTTGTTAAATTTAGATAGGCCATACAAACGTTTATATATACAGTATATAGATCAATTAGTTGCCATCTTGACGTCAGTCTCCATTTGCTTCATCATATCTATTTGAAATGCGTGAGTGACAACTATCCCATATTGCAATAGGTGATAGAAAAGAACTGCTTTGAAAAAAAAATAAATAAATCAAAATTTAAAAATCTATTTGGGCAAATGGGGTGGCCTACATGGATGGATGTGGACATCCCGTAATCCTGGGGAAAGTATTTTGATTGTATGACTTATAGTTCACAGGTTATGTATACAAAATATCCACTGATTCACTATGCTTACCTCATCATCGTAAGCCCATGGTGGAATAGAAAACTGCATAGCAGGCATAAAAGCAGACAGCTCCAACCATCTGATGTACAGTTCTCTGTCTGGCAGACCTTCTAAAATACAACACAGCAATCAGACCACATCAGAACACTTCATGCCACTTTAATCTGCTCATGGTGCAGAATTCCATACCTGAAGTGTGGTTGGGGTAGGCATTACCTCCAATCATATCAGGCAAGACAAACTGGTAGCCCAGTATGCTGATAGTCAACACAGTCGGGATTATGGACTTGAGGCCCAGCTCATAACCCCACACAGAGTCTCTGTCAATGACCCTGAAAAAGCAGGAGATATTCTGACTCTGGTAGCCCACTCTCAGCTCTGCACGCTCACTGAAGGGTATTGCCATCTCTGTGTAGCGGCGGGTGTAAGTGGAGGGGTCCAAAAGTGGGACCATCGTGCTAAATTGGCGTGGAAGGTAGCTCGTCTCTCCTGCATCAAACTTGAAGGAGGTCACATCGTAGCGCGTCTTGAGAGCGTGTAGTTGTGATGAATACCATTCTTGGGCGTCTGGGTTCGTAAAGTCCAAGATTCCACCGATACCATTCCACCAGCGAACGAGAGCGGGTAGCTCACCGCCTGGCTCTCGCACAAAAAGTCCTTTTTCCACTGCAACACCAAAATTAATGGAATCATAGTTGATGAACGGATGTGTCCAAAGCAACACTTGGAACCCATCCTCTCTGAGTTTTTCAAACATCCCCGTGGCATTAGGAAACTTCTGGGGATCAAAGTCGAACTCTCCATAGTCCGCAGTGTAACGGTCATCCAGCTCCAGATGGGAGCACGTGAAGTTGTGCTTGGTGATGTCAGAGGCATAGCGCAGAAGCTTCTCCTGAGTGACAGCCTTCTTGTGGAGAGCCCAAGTGGACCACACAGGGTGTTTGAACACTTCAGGGGAAGGAACCTTGATGGGCTTTGGGAAATACCGACGCACCTATGAAAGCACAAGAAGACAAAAAGTGAGATGCACAAGTACAGTTTGTTTGTTTGTTTATGTTCTAATGGTTAACCAAATAACTCTAGATGTGTGATTCTCATCTTCAAATTTACACTTTCTACACTTTCTCTCTGTTCTCATCATCGATTCAAAAAGCACATCCAGAGGTATTCACGCTGTTCCAACAGGCTTCATTCCAAACAGTTTAAACTCACATATGGATCATGAAATATAATTAAAACATAACGGTGGATTCAAAGCGCAAAGATCAATAAAAAGAAAAAATTCATACAATTTTTTAAGTGTCAGTGTAGCAAAGGAAATGCCATAAAGAATCTTCAATTTGATTGATTCAAACTTCAAACTCTCAGCATCAAGTCCATTACTACAGCATTGTCATAGAAAAGCCAGAGGCCACAAATGACTGAAAAACATGTAGAAGGTCATTGATCCATTACAAAGGGTAATCCATTGTAGCACCGCCCTGTGTCATTCTCAGTGAAAATTTTCCATAGACTGCAGAGTGGAATAAACTGCACTGACCCTGCACAGGACATATTGATACAAAACAATGGATGGATGGATGGATGGATGGATGGATGGATATACTGTACTTTTCAGCATGCTGTCTACACTCACCATGTATTTGTGAATAGATGTTACATCAGACCCCAAACACACCCTATAGCTGAGTTCAGGCAAGGCTTGCTGGCCCTCTGGTGGTCTGTAGGGGGAGTTCTGGTATCGAGCCTGGAACCTCAGAATTCTGTCCCGCTGTGACCAACCCAAATGAAATGGAACTGAGTCATTAATCTTGATTGCGGTTGCATTTGATGACAGCCAGTAGCGTTCCAGGATTCCACCAAAGGCTTTTCGATTGGAGTAGACATCACTGGTGATGAAAGGACGTGGTTCTTCTTCACCCTGGATCATGATGGGCCAATGCTGTGTAGCAGACTCCGCCCCTCCATACCAATGGGAGTCATTATATGCCATAGCATGTTCCACAGAGTGCACATTTTCCAGTTCCTCCCAGCGAACACGGTAACACATCACTGTGTCCTTTGGGTGGACCGTCTCTATGAAGAAATTGAGTTTGCCAGAATCTGACTGGGTGCAGCTCAGCATATTCCCCTCCTTTGTGCAGGAGTCTAGATCCAGAGTGCCAGACCTGAGACGAGATGAGTTTAATGACAGAGTGTATGAAAATATAAATGCAGGTGTTAAGAGTAATAACTGCAATTATTATCAGCCACATGTTGAGGTCAGCTGATAAAAATATTCATTTCATCCAAATGTTCACTTAATGAAACTGAAATGAAGCTCTAGAGTGATGATAGAAAGAAAAAAACTACAGGAACTCACATAATACAGAAGGCATTGTAACACCATTCTTTTCAATTATATGGCATTGCACTGTGGCTATTTCTGTCAATGAGAGCTATGCAACTAAAGGACATGACTAAAGGACTAAATCAGTGTTCACTAAGGGTGTAATCATGTGTCTGTCTGGTCTCTCTTCCCACTCATTGTGGATAAGCATCACTGATGCAACTCAGCACACAGAGAGGAACAGAGAAGCCACATAAAAGGTGCAAAATGCAAACAGAGAAATCTGAATCAAGGCCTAATTTCTATCAGACCTTCTGACTGTTACTCATCTTACTGGGTTAAAATAGCAGTGGTCTTGCGTTAAGGACGCCTACGGAGTCTAACCACATGCATATATAATATCTACCTTCATCAGGTTTATAATTATCAAATGTACTGTTCCATGGTTATTGAAACTGTTAAGAGAGCATCCTAGTCCTTGACTGGTCAGGTGGTGCTTCCTCTTATGACAAATGGTGGAATTTATTGGCCTCATATGTTTTTTCCACGCTACAGTTACAATGTTTGTCACAGAGCACTCAATTTATTTTTTACAAGTTTGCTTGCTGTAGGTTTAGAAGTTATAACTACAAAAGATTTTAAATTTGATCGCCAGAAAGAGGCTCTGGTTTAATTTGATCATTCATACGTACATACAGTATACATATTACAGATTCACCTTTTACGACCAATCCTAGTTAACACAGTTAATACACAGATGTGTTTGTCAAGCAAGAGTAGCATTCAGTGAACCCACCTAAACTTCATCGTGAAGATGACAGCCCCAGCCTGGTTACGAATGATAAAGCCGTCCTTATTGAGGTCCAACAGTTCCGTCTTTAACAGCTGAGCTTTACGGAGAGACGCTGAGTAATAGCACCATGAGACCACAGCAGCCAGAACCAGTAAACAGCCCAACATTCCTGCAAACATCAGGGGGCGACCTTCTTGAGCTTTCCTCTTAAGCGGAGAACCACCAGCCGTCCCGGCCGTGTACTGGTCCGCAGGAGCCACGGGGACGATATGATACATGCTGACAACTGCAGAAGCAGGGGACGGCTCAAAAGAACAGACAGATAGAATAAACTTGATGCAGGGTTCTTCAAGATGGCATCGGTGGAGGTGGAAGTCTATCTGCTCATCATTAGCAGAGTGTCCATGTCTAAATCAGGGGTGATCTGTCCATTCAGGAGAAAACAGTTAAAATTAAGTTAGGATGGCAAACATATTAAAAGGTTTAAAAGGTATAAAAACAATGAGCTACTGTAGATGACATCGGCATGTGTTGCGTGTTGTTGTTGTACGTAAGCAAAGTCCAATACATTCAGTTAACTAGACTAAGAGGGGAAAAAACTATGTTGGATACTGGTAGAAATATTAGTAATTTCAATTTCAATAACACATTACAAATTATCTATATGGGACAAAAAGCAGTATTACCGAGGTCCACCTGGGCCAAGTCGAAGCTCCAGTCTTCATTAACTATCTAAAAATGTCAGCACTAATTTTGTAATATTAAAAAAAACACTAGTAAAATCACTTAGCCATAGATCATAAACTGGCCTTCACTCATTTAAGTCTGCCTGACACCCCAGGAATGTCTAGAAAACTGGGGTGCTGGAGAATGGGACATCTGGGCTGCTCTGTTGGCCCCGTTGGCCCTGGAATCCTGATGCGGATTTAGCCAGTTAGAAAACAGATGGATGGATACTCTCCTTTAAAACTAACAAAATTCAGGGAAAGTCAATTCTACAAATCAAATAATCAACATATACATACTTACTAGACATCTGGTGTCTGGTTTAGTTTTGATTATATATTTGTACATGTACTAACTCTCCACAAAAGGAGCATTTCAATACTCCGTAATAATCCGTAATCTATGCACTTGGCTGTATTTCCATCCTGCAGCAAAGTTCAGCAGCAGCAGCAGCATTTGACAGTAGAGAGGCTACAATTTGGTAAATCGCAGGTAGCCAGGCTCTGTAGCCACACACACGGTGGTGGTGACACAACTACGGTCATCATAAAAACAGACGGTGCTTGCAATCACACACAGTAAGTGTAGAGAAAGTCAGCACGGCTCAATTACATTATTGGTCAGCCGAGAAAACCTCCAATTATTTATGAGTAGTAGCTCTCAAATAATGAACGGTGCTGCAGCAAACCTGCAGTTTTTGGACTGCAGCAGTGATGAATGCACAGAGCCCCCCATGGATTCTGGTGCTACATCTGGTGAAAACAGCTGTCTGAACCTATGATGTCCTCTTACCTGACCGGACCATTTACTGCTGTAGATGACGTGTTTGTTGTTGATTTCAAATAATTCACTCCAAGATCACGTCAACCCGGAATGATTGTTTGTTACCGAACAGTAGGAGCATAAACACTGGTACTCCTACTAACTACATATTCCTTCGTGTGTGGCTCACTAACACACACGGGAAAAAAGGCACAGCTCCATATGTTGATTTCGTGTTTACATGTGTGAAGGTGACATTTCCAGTAACTGTCCATACATCTGTGTGCCTGACGCTGATCAATCGTCCCGACGCCCTCGTCGATACAGCTGTAGAGACTGGGTCAGTGCACGTCTGTGGTTCCACGGTCACCAGTCGTACCGGATGTCACGCATTTGTGAAGCAAATGGTAAAAGAAGTGTGTCGAAGTGAAATTAATTCATATCGTCAATCAGAGCGTTGTGAGGGTGAAATGAGAGTTTCTTACCTCTTCTTACACCCGATCGTCAGTGGATCACTGGGCATTAGCGCGGTTTGAGCCTTGGGCAGGTTGATTTCCGTTGAGGGCATCGTCCACCAAAACCGGAACAACGCCAGCAGGTGAAAGCGCATATTAGCAAACCTGACCGTACCACGTGATCTGCAACTCTGCCCAAGCGTTACGTCACCAACAACGTTGTATCGCAACCGAGATACATGAGTCCGCCAACTTTGCTCAACTTGGTACAGTCGTTGTAAATTACTTTAATGTTTGTTTTGGCTGCCCGATAAATTAAATCAACGCGGAAAGATACGCCTAAAATACTGCTCGGTTTCAGCCCGGTCAGGTTAGAGACGTCACATACGGGTGCTCTGCCAAGTCACGTGGGCTGTTTTCCAATATGCTGACTCGCTCCGTGGCTGATGGAGCTCTGCAGGCGAAATCAAGGAAGTTTGCACTAAAAGTGAGTGTGGACGGTTTTCATCTAAATGAGACCTGGTAAATGTTGGTGAAGGAAATGTGTATGAGCAGAAGAACGTTTTCGCCAGGTTTTAAAAAATGTCAAAATTCTGACTTAGAAACTTAAATTTGTGAGATTAAAAACTCGAAATATCGACTGTGGAAAGTCATAATAATAATTATGAGATACGGTGTGAGCATGCGCCGTAGAATTTGTCGCGCAATTGAACTATTTCCATAATAATAATTATTGGACATACTTACATTTTTAAATAGTCCTCAATGGGTTGACAGTCTACGTTCTGGCCCAATTTGTGGAATAATATGAAACCTCCGCTTCTGTAGAGTTAAGGCATGGTCAGACTGAAACTCGTAATTCTACGAAAATACGTCAAAATTTCGAGTTTGTACGTGAAAGAGAGGCGTTCCATATCATTTCAAAACGCATAACGTATGTCTTGCTTGTCTGCATATAAACTAAAATAAACACGGATCATGGTAAATGGCGCAGCACCACAACAACGAAGCTGATTCGTCCGGTCACTTGTCAATCATAATAATACAAACACTGACCGTGAGGGAGGTATAGTGCAATTATTACACAAAACTCGCAAAAGGCAAATGGTGATACGTTTGCGACATGCCTTCTACCACTAGGTGACAGTAACAAGTTGTAAGATATTTACAGTCATTTAAAAAAAATACTGAATGATAGCAAAACAGGCCCTCGGATTTTCTTCTGCTTCTAATTAATTTGTTATATTCAGAAAAAAATATATAGATTTCACAATGTCCTGTCCAAACATAATATTGACGCCTATTAATATTCTGGGTTTTTGCTTGTTAACATTAGTGGTAATAAATGTGTCAGCATCAGTGGTAGTAGGAGCAGCAGGATACATTATACCAGCTACTAGTAGCTGCTAATAGTTACTGAATGCAGTTGTAGCTCTAAAAGTAAAATAGAAGCGGTAAAAGTGGTTACAGTTATTAGTGGTAGTAGTAATATAGTTCATAGTAATAGCAGTAATAATAGTTGTGTAGGCAATGGTAAAATACACAAACACACCATCGTATTACATGAGCCAAAGTAACCCATCATTATTAGTTTCAGGGGAAAATGAGGCCCGTGCTGGTCAAGTTGGTGTGCCTACTCTCCTGTGTACTGCCAGTGAACACCTGTCTGCAGTGTCAGCAGAAGATCCTGAACCTACACGAGGACATCATCCTGTCTGCTCCCATAATGAATGAAAAGATTTCTCTGAAAAATATAATTGCCCATACCTATGATATGTACAAGGAGATCAGTCTGGAACAAAAAGGAGTCATTGGTCAGTGTGACATAACGTACCATGATTACAGGAACATTAAAAGCATTTCCTGCTAAAACAAATTTTTATATCTTTTCTGTCAACTCTCTTGACATTTTTAATAATATTTTTAGGAAACAGCCTCTGCTGTTCTCCTTGTTAATGTCATTTTACTCTGGATAAGAGCATGAGCTTAATATAAAATGAATAATGATTCTAACATATAGAGAAATGTCACTGTTTATGTCACATGTGGCAGATCCTACCACCCTGTACAGAGTTAGTACTGAATACCAGAGTGAATTTCAGCGCCTCCAGGCAGAACTTTACACTGGTAGGAGATGTATTTGGAAGTTGTCACACTAATCACTGCAAAATGTTTTGAATAAAGCTAATAAAGACATAATGTTATTGTAGGGAGTTTGCCTGATCAGACAGTCCAGATCATGGCTAGAGGCCAAGACATCTTAAAGAAGCACTTGGATGTATTCATCCGTGAAGGTAATTTGCATACATAACAATCAAGTGCTATGTGAGCCAAACACAATGCGCTAATTTAATAACTTTTATTTGTTTTTCTCTTAGGACTGTGCCCTAACAAGTGTGGTAAGCCTATTCACCGAGTCCTGTCCTTTCCTCTTTGTTACTATAAATTGTTGCAGTGGCAGAACGTACAATAATACACCATGTTTACAAGACGTGTGTGTCAATGTGTGTATCTGTGTGCGTGTGTGATTGTTCTCAGGGAAGTTGTATCAGAGAGTATTGGACTGCTCCACTTGCCACTTCAGGATGTACAACTGCTCCTTACCATCTCACCAGCAAGACTGTGGGGGTATGATATGTGTTTGTGTGTGAGCGCTTGTTGGTGAGTGGGCGGGAGGATGAGCGAGAGAGACATACCTATGTGGTGTGAGCACACCGCTCTTCATCTAAGCATCCTGTCACAATTTTGTAAACGTGCTCTCTTATTGCTACTGCCATATGCAAGGCTAATGATAAAGATCATTGAAGTAATCCTGATACAAATTAATGAACCATCCCACACTTTGTCCATAGTACACACAGTGCAGGCTGAGGAGGGTAGCCAGGTGTTGTTGGACTGTTTCCTTCCATGGCACCGACTTGTCTTGGGAAGACCAGAGTACCATTATTCTTGGGCCCCTGGTGGGTCTGGAATGAAAAAGGTCACTCTTATTACTGGCTTGTTGTTATCTAATAGCCTTCCTCACCAGTAGAAACACAAATAACCTCCTGATCTTAAATGAATCATTCTGAACATACATAGTGTATTCATTGATTAACTTACTGACTACCTGATTCATATGCAGCTGATTGAGAGTGACTTCAGGGGCCTGGTGGTGACACAGGATTCATCTGTTGTCTTGAATCAGCTGCATCTTGATGAACAAGGAACGTATCGCTGCTCGCTTCAGGACCAAAATGGAAACGTTGTTTCCCAAGTCACTTTCCTGCTCACAGGTAGGACACAGTGTCCATTGTTACATTTGTTACTTTCTATACAGTAAAGTGAAAACAGTACTTATATTGTTCTGAAACTGTCAACTAAACCACATCCCTAATCTTGGTAATCTGGAACAGTTCTTAATCCTTGTCCTTGTCTAAAGTCTAATGGTGACTTTGCAGTTTCTTTTTTGAATACGGTCTTTGTCTAAAGGTCTCCTACCCCAAATTCATGGTTTATTTTTCCTATTTTCAGCTAAGTTTCCTTCACTGACAAAGTTTGGATTTAACAGTTTTTAATTACTATTTCAAATACCACGTTATACTCTAATACGCATTATCACCAAGTTGTATTGAGTACAGCAATTCATCTAGAATATAACGGATCATAGAACATTATAACTATATTAAATATTGTATTTATTGTATATATCGTATATACGTATATTGTAAAATATGTATATTAAATATAAATATTCTTTCTGCCCTGTAACTATTCAGATGTGAATGAGCTGAAACGATGTGCCAACCCCTGATCATAGTTATAGATCTAATTGAAGGGTGTGTCCTCCTTTCGGCCTGAAGTGACTGAAAAGTGTTTCTGTCCTGGAAAATGTAACTCATCTAATCAGATAAACCCATTTCTGCCACATTTTCTTTCTCTTCTTTTACAGTCACTGCTTTGCCAAAACAAACTGACCATCCTCTCGTCACTGTGCCTGTCCTGCCTGAAGATGACGAGTCAGCTTTGCACCCCACTGAAAAATGGCTGGTGGCAATCATTGCCACGGTTACCGCTTTGAGCCTTGCAGCGAGTGTAGGCATCACAGTTGCCTTGGGGTGAGAGACAGACAGTGGGTGGGAGAAAAAGAGCCAAAGAGAATGTGTGTCAAAGAGAAAATGGTGTTCAGCTGTTAGGGTGGAGTGATAGATGTGAAAAATTTAGTCAGACGATTGGTTGAATGTGAGACTTTTTAATGTGAAAAACATATACTTCAAAACTCAACAGCAAGCTAAACACAATAGGTAGGCATGAAGGCAAGATTGTTTATTATCTGGTCATGTTTATCAGTGATTTAACTTCAAAATTACTGTTTTTCTAATCTTTCTTCTAGTGTGATCATGAACAGGGCAAAGAAGAGAGAGGAACGTGCACAACAAACAGCGTAATGAAAAGGGAATGAAGATGTACTTTGAAGGATAAGAAACGACAAGGCTTCTCTTTGATCATTTATCTCAGCGCTGACAGAAAACAACAATCTCCCATCAAGTGATACACAAGACATGATACATGTGTGAGTGAGATTATATACTGGCAGCGTGAATGTTTGACAGAAGCAGAAAATGTCACAGTTTTGTCTGCATATTTGTGATTAAGCAAATACTAGCACTTAAGGAATGATGATTTCTAACTACATTGTGGTGTCTTTCATGATACACAAAGCTGCTACTGTTACGAGAGAGAGAGAGAGAGAGAGATGTAATTACACACATGTACACACAAACACACCCCTCAGTAACCACTCAACTTTCCATAACATCAGCCACCAGCTCACAATAACACATCAATGCTGTAATTTCAGTGGGGACATGTTGTCTCGCAGTGGAGAGATGGTGGCGTCACGTGGGAGTAGATGAGAGGAGTGAGCGATCTCCCAGATTATAGCATTAAAGAAATTAAGACTAATAGCCCCAGACATCCAATTAATCTAGGATAATCCTCTGTTAGAGGAGATGAGTTGAGTGGAATGGTTTTCATTGGTTTTTAAAGTTTATTTATTCATAGTCATTCAGAGTGAGTATAATGGCTTTTATATAACACATTATATTTATATAGGTTTATTTCCACCTCAATGTGCTTCTTGTTCTAACATCAGGACCTATAATTCTTTGCCTCATTTTTTTACTTCTTTCTATGTTCTGTGTTCAAGTAGAAAACTGATTTGACAAAACTCAACAATAAATAGTTAAAATTTTTACTATAATTTTCATTGCAATTTTCAGTATAATTTACACCAACACTCTGATGTGTTATTTCAGCTTTTCACTGTGGCCCTTTCATCTGTATTATTCTGTGCACAGTCAACACATGTCGACCGTGTGGAATTCTAATTTCCTGTTAAGTTCCTGTGAAATAAATAAAATGTCTTAATCATCATCAACAAATCCTCAACACGTTCTTTGCCAACCGTGACGCGCTCGTTGCTCCATACTGGAGAACCAATGAAACACTTGAAATAAAAATGAAAGTCAGTGATAACTTAATTAGTCACAAATGACGTAAAGAAACAAAGGAACGCCTTGAATTATTCTAGTCATTCGGTCAGGTTTTTCAGGGTAACATCCGGCTGATCTTTTTTTCTACGAAGTCAGTTTGGGTTTTGCTTCTGATGACAGTGCCATGATATGAGGTTTTGTGGTTAGTACAAGAGTGGGGGCGTGTGTGGAGGCTGAAGAATCCAATGGGCGGTGACCTTTTATACTGTATGAGTGACATTGCTTCCTGTAACGCTAACAAGGGGGTGAAAATAGAAATTTAAAACACACATTTATATGTGTGTGACATAACATAATATATATTTTTATGTGTGTGTGTGTTGTGTGATGGCCTAAAAAGCAGGGTATTTCTACAGTAATTACATTCAGCAGCTCTCCTGAAAGTGCTGGTGTGTAATACTGTGGAATGAAATTGCAGCCTCAGCAGGGAGACAGCATGACAGAGTGGGAGTCCTTAGGGACTGGCAGGTGGCGCCAAGTGACGGAAGGGGAAACTGAAGGAAGTGGGAACGTAAAGAAAGTGGAGACAGAGGTTTGAGTGGGAGAGGTTTGTAGGTGGATAAAGCGTGATTCAAATGTGGGTTATGAAGGAGGAAGTGAAGACAGCGTCAGACACAGATGTCAGATGCGTAATAATAGCTGTCCTCACTACACCAACTCTTACCCCCATGAGGAGCTGGCTAAGTATGTACAATGTATCCAGGGATGGAAAGACTACAACAATACCTTGTTAAAGTAGATGTCCTGGTATATAATGTACATATTACTTTCATACCTAACTCATGAAAGCTACTCAAAAAAGTACACACGTAATGAGTAATCGATACTTAGTTACTTACAGTGTAAGGTATCTATGAATAAGAAAATGTGACATCCTGGTTAGCAAGTGGTTGGCTAGTGGTCAGCAATGTTGCCTCACAGCTCAGGCCCTGGGTTGCCATGTCCTGGTCCTTTATGCAGAGTTTTCATGTTAGTCTATATATATCCTGCTCCCCTGTCTGCTCCTAGCACTGCACTGTGGCTGCCCATTGTTCCCAGTGCTTAAAGGGATTAAATGCAGAGGTGTTGATGTGGTATAAACTTCAAACTTAATCTTTATAAGTAGCTACTCTTGGCTTTTTTGAAAGCCATATATACTTATCTTTAATGACATGTGGAGTGTTGGCTGAGATGATAATTTTGTGAATCTGAAGACGATCACAAGGTATAAATGCCAGTGTGAGGATGAGAAATTCTTCTTTTATTATTTAAATACATACAGTAAGTTGTTGAAAGCAGCACCACATGAAGT
The DNA here is from genome assembly GCA_900303265.1 of Brotula barbata. Taxonomy (NCBI): domain Eukaryota; kingdom Metazoa; phylum Chordata; class Actinopteri; order Ophidiiformes; family Ophidiidae; genus Brotula; species Brotula barbata. Next base: position 97,097 of record OMNV01029492.1, read on the forward strand.
TTCACTCAAGTATGTTTGCTGATGAGTCGGTTTTACTTGTAACTTGTAAAAATACTTTTTAAATGAGATATCTGTTCTTTTACGTAGATGTAACTTTGAGCTAGTCCACCCATCATTAGTGTTTTGTCTGTGTGTGCTTGTGTTTGACGTAAACAGAGACAGACAGGAAGTGGGCCTAGAGTGTAACTTACGCCAAGTAACCTTGATGTAATGTGTCTTGAGAAGAGAGGGAGTGGGGGTGATTTTGATTCGAAGTTTCAGCATGACATCATTAAGCACAAAAACACGGGAGAACCCCATACGAGCACGTGCACCGAGGGGAAAGAGCTTTGACGTCACCCTCCATATGCGGAGTGTCGGGCAGGCCATATATGGTCAATCCGTCTCTGACGTTTTTCCTTCTGTGGAAACAAGGCAGGACCACGGTGGCCCCTCCCCTCCCCGGCTGTTATCAATGAACCAAGTGAAACTCGTCTTAAAGCATCACGCAGCATCCTGTACAACATTAAATCAGACACCGAAGTTTTCGAACAACAAACTTTAATTTAACATGTCTCCGTTGGAAATAACCTGCGCCGAGCTGGGTCACATCCTCAGAACCCACAGGGACCAGTACACCTCTGCGGGCTGCGTGATTCTGGACTGCAGACCGTTCCTCGCATTTTCTTTGGCGCACATATGCGAGGCCAGGAGCGTCAACTGGAACTCCATGCTGCGCCGGAGGTCCAAGAGCTCGGTGGTGTGTCTGGAGTGGCTCATCCCGGACCGGGCGCTCCTGGGGCGGCTCCGGCGCGGGGACTTCTCGTCCGTGGTGGTGGTGGATGAGAGCAGCCGCTCCGTGGCGGAGTTGAAGGCAGAGAGTCTGGCCGGGATGCTGCTCAGCGCCCTGCAAAGCGAAGTCCAGGCGCAGATCTGCTTTCTACAAGGTAATCTAAAAGTTACCCCACCACACTCGGATGGTAACGTCAACACAAAAATACATCCTGATCCTTGGTGATTTGTGTATTTAACCTCTTAAACCTCATCAATGGGTTCATCTTTGATTCAACTTTTAATGACAAAATTCAGACAAAAAGCCCAAAGTTTCCAAAGATATAGCAAATGTATCAATGTGCCTTCATGGGAATTCTGTATAAAATGAAACCCAACTCATCCGAAATAAAGGGAAATTTAGGGGAATTTGAAAAATTCGATACCTTCATAAAACAGGGGTTACTGTAGCGGATCTTAGGATTTTTTTTATTATTATTATTAAAAAAATCTGTTTAATCTGGTATACTCAGTTTTGAATTATCAATTACTTGTGTGAAAGGTACATGAAATAACTACATAAAGAACTGTTCCACTTAATGTTAACACAATTACCAATTCGTTTAGTTCAAGGGATTCAATTTGTTGGCACTTTAAACATTAGTTTGCTGTTAAAATTTAAAGTTGGAGACGGCATAAACCTAAAGTCTACCACCTATTTATTATTATTATTATTATTGTTGTTGTTGTTGTTGTCGTTGTTTTGTTGTGGAAAGGGCACTGAATTAATAAGCCATGACCTCTTTTCAGGTGGTTTTGAGGGATTTTCGAAGACTTACGCTGAGCTCTGTTACGACGCTCCTATCAACAGCTTTTCAAATGTGGAGCCTGAGCTGGCAGCAACAGGCAGGAGGACACCAGCACATGACCAGGTCAGGGAACATCCACCTCTGAAAGAGCTGACACAAAGTTCTTCGTGGTGAAGAATGCAAAGATCAAACTGTAAAGTGTTTGGGTAAATAATTCTTGATGTTGAAGATAACTTGTGTCTGAATTACAGGAAGGTCCCGTGGAGCTGCTGCCCTTCCTGTTTTTGGGTAGTGCCGTGCACTCATCTCGCAGAGAGACGCTTGCGGCAGCAGGCATCACCGCCGTGCTGAACGTGTCGTCGTCGTGTCCTAACCTTTATGAAGAGGAGCTGCCGTACCTGCAGCTCACTGTGGAGGACAGTCCTGCTGCTGATATCAGGGCCTGCTTCTCTCCAGCCATCACCTTCATCAGTGAGTGTCTCCTCTGTCTGTTTCTGGCTGTCTGCACTGTTTTTAAAAAACGTCAATAAGGCTCCTTTTAGAATTTTACACTTGGAAAAACTCTAAAATATCCTAAACATGCTGCTTGGCAGCTTGAATTGAGTGTGGTAATCCATTTATAGCCCTCTGGCCCCACTGTGTATTAAGCTGCTGCTAAAGACTTTTTTTTTTTCTTCATTGTAAAAAAAGCCTTGAAAAGTTTCATAGAAGGCCGACGTGGCACAACTGACGGCCGTGAAACGGAACCCTGCTTGACAACGTCTTTTTTTCTCTTTCTGTCCAGACTCGGTGAAGGAGAGCGGTGGTCGGGTGCTGGTCCACTGCCAGGCAGGGATCTCTCGCTCTGCCACCATCTGCCTGGCCTACCTCATGCACACCCAGCGTGTCAGGCTGGAGGAGGCCTTTGACTTTGTGAAGCAGCGGCGTCAGGTCATCTCCCCCAACCTGTCCTTCATGGGACAACTGCTACAATTTGAGACTGATGTTCTTTGTCAAGGTTGAGGACATTTGTTTCTCCGTTGCCTATTTCTATCTCCTGTACATGTCGTGCTACACTTCAAATGAATTATGAGGACTCAAATCAGATGTGAAAATGTACTGGATCTGTTACATTTCAGAGATGTATGCATGTATTTTGGATGAACCTTGTGCAGAGAGAAGCTGTTCTATTACGTGACAGCTGCATTCTAGAGGAAACGGAGAAATGGGTTTGTGAAACAATAATGAGCGACTCGCCACAGTGTGATGAACCTGTGGTCCTAAACTGGAATGTGGGAACAGATTTGTAGTAATTTCCTTTCCTAATACCGTAGAGGTATTGTGCCTACTCGACTGAGTTTATGTGTCTGTGTTTTATTTTGTTTAATTGTGTCCCTGTTTGCCTGGTGCCTTCTGCTAGGGCTGTCTTATGTTTGTATTGTAAATTCTTCCTACTCACCAAAAATCATCAAAACTGAGCACTGTGACAGGATGTGTTATGAGACTTAAACTCTGTTGAATACTTCAGGTGACACTGAATGAATCTCACATTTATATTATCTAATATACACAAATGCACTATTTAAGACCGTATCGTTGTACACTCTGAGACACACTCAGATTGGATTTTATGTTTTTTTTAAATCATGTAAATAGAATTTTAATTTTAATTTATTATTTCAACAGTGTCTATTTCCGCACTTTATACACTTTGAAAAAGCGTTTGATTCATTTCTGCCGTTCTTTTCTACCAAAATAAATGTACTGGAAAACACACCGAGTCTGTACTGTATTGTTATATTATACATAATGAGGTCTTTGTCTCATACTGTAGCCCAGTTTCACTCACTCCCCAGAGGGAATGACTTATAATACCACTGCTGTAGACCTCAAACCAGTTAATTCTGGCTGATCTGGTCAACCGAGAACACATTTCAAATGATTTCACAGGCTGACCTTGGCATACTTGCTGATTCAGGAAGTCTGACAACTGTGCACTGCCAAGTTTGTGGGGGGATTTCTTGCTATAATTGGTTTTTACAGTCTTAAAGTTTGACCTAAACAACCGCAGACAGAATAAATTTCACACCTAAGTATTCTGAGTTAACATTTTTATAGTGCAATGACGCACTCAAAAATAGCTGCTTCATCCCTGACCCTTTATTATTTAACATAATACAACACACTGACCTTGCCACCCACACTGCCGTACCATTGATAAAATAAACCACTTCCTCTCATTAGCAAGCACCCATTGCCCACCACTTCCTGAAGAACAAATGTTTTGCATGTCAGTTTTCTTCCATTACCCACACTTTTCCCCCCCAAAAAAGAAGTGAAGCGTATTTTTGGACTTTTATGTTTGGGTGGCACGGCTTGTCAGTGGTTAGATCTGTGTTATTTGTGTGGATGTACACAAATAAACTACAACTTACTGTGTCCAAAATGTATAAAAATAAAATACAGTATTTTGAAAATATATAATAATACCACCAAATATTCCAAAGGAAATTTGATATTGGAGTGATCTGAGTAGAGCGGTGAAAATGTAATCTGATTAAATTACATGTTGATGCTTATATTATATCTTTGTGTGTCCTTTCTACTAAAATAGTCTCATTATACAGTAGTGTCATTGTCCAGGATGCTGTAGATGTTTTCCCCTTGCTTTATATGTCGTGGCCATTTGTTATCTTTATAAACACACTCTCCTGTGTACTAATTTAATTATCGTATAGCATTAAATTGAAGAAAAACCGTATTATCAACATTTGAAATCCTTCAGAGGTGGAAAAATGTTGAAACAACAAATAATAAATCTGCATTCTGTAGAGGAATAGTTGAGAAAATTCTCTGAATTAATCAGAAAAGTATTTTTAAGAACGGGAAGGATGTGAAGTGCTTCAAGCTGAACAAAACTTGATCAAATATGATCTCTCGCCGCCATGTTCCACCCTGTAGTCCTACAGAGCGTTATCTCTCCCTGTCAGTCTCTTTTGGTGTTCCTTGTGTTCTCTTTAATTTGCACTCTCTACATCCATGCCACTACTTCTTAAGTGTTTGTTCCCATCTTTTGCCTGCGTCAGACATGGGGCAATGACACACTGCTGCTGCTGTCTATGATTCACTGAGTGCGAAGGCTGATCACACACATTTGTCCAGACCACATCAGACGAGAGTTACACACACTCAAACATGTTAACATAGTCCCCATTGCTAATTTTTTTCCATCCATTACTCTCTCTCTCTTTTCTTCCTCTTTTGCCACATAAGATTTAACATATAAAGATAAGAATTCAGAACTATAAACTGAAGCTGTCTTTATTATGTCCCACTGTACTATTGTAAACATTTATGTATGTACGTGATGTTTTGTAATGTCTATCGATAATCAATCAGTTTTCTGATTATTACTGTTATTTGTAGTGGTACCCAGTCATCTACTGTATATACTCCTCAATGTATTTGTGTTCTGGGGAGCTGTATTACATCACAACCATACATATCAACTGATCCATGGTTACGCCCATCTTGTCACAAGATGTTAATATGAGGAATAGAATACAAACATACGCAACATAAAATTATTTTGATAAAAGATATGTCTATATATTTTTCATGACAATGAAGTATAAATTTGTATAGCTGAATCTACAATAAGTATTTCTAATACAATTATCAGAAATGTTGCTCATCTGTGGCCAACTCCTCTGAATGCTGCTGCTTCCTCTCACCTCCGAAGACATGCACGTTAGGAGACTTACAATGTCCACAGTGCTCAGAGGTGAGTATGAGTTTGTTAGTCTCCATACAGAGACTGCCTGAAGAGAACATCGGCTCTGAAAACTTGACATCCACCTGGCAGGAGATCAGTTTTATGTTGAATATAAATTAGATTAGATTTTTCTGCACTGAGTCACTTTGTAATGAAATGCAAATGCACCACAAAAACATGTTCTCACCTGTATTAATATAACACACAAACACTGGTCGAAGAGCATTTGATCGTGCATATCCATTCTTATGCAATAAGTGGTCAACATGATGCTGCTCTGCACTCTGTCACGCAAACCAAACGCACACACACGACCCAAAGCACCATTTTCTTACTGTCAACGTTTGTACCCCCCAAAAAACCTGCATTTGCTCCAAAATTACTAGTCAAGAAGTTGACGTTGGGATGTGGTTTGTTGTGACACAGCGTGCTCTGGTGGCATTACTTTGAACAACCATTAGTTTAAGTAATGAAACCAGGGTCACCAGTACCATAAGTGTCCGACAGATGGCACTACCGCGATGTTTATTGTCGGTGGCCTGCGGTCCTATCTTTTTTTATTTTTTAATTTTTTTTCAACACAACACACTCACAAAATAAACATCCGATCACCTTCAGCCCTGACACAGCCTGCCTTCATCTCAGTATATGATGTTCAACAATGTGTGTGACGTGGTCATCACATGCACACGCATACACACACTCCCTCACACAGTATGGCTATGGCTGCAAATCCCTCTCCTCTCATTTCCCTTAATCATGCATTTGATTTTGTCTCCCATCTTGGTTGCTTCCCTCAGTCATTTACGCTCCTTGATGAATACAGAATCAAGCTGTCACCCACATTCTGTGTGCTGATGAAATCAGCGTCTGGACCGATCACGGAGCCGTCGTGTTACCTTAGGCCGTGATAACAAAAAGAGAATACCTGTGAGGTGTTTGTGTGTGCAGTGTATAGGGATTAAAATTGTTGGGCGAAGTGAAAAGGGATCAAACTTTAGCCAAATATTAAATAGCACACCAAAGACTGTGTCAATCAAACAGGAAGTCCCAACAGGAGCAATCTGCTAATGGGAAATGAGAGCAATATGTTTGATATGGCCGATGGGACAATTACAGTGTGGTGATATAACAGCAGCGACACAAACACACACACACACACGTACACACTCACACACACACATTCAGAGACAGAAAATGAAAATGTTTATAATTTATAATATCATCCTGAAACATTTTATTGATTTGGCTTGATATAAAATGTGATTCACAGAGTCCAGAGTGCTGCTGACCCGTATCAGCCCACGTTTGGGATATACAATCTCTGATGACAAGTTCTCCTCACTTTTTCAAACAGTTTTGAGAAACCTTAAAGGCTGCAACAACATTTGCAACTTTGACACTAGATGTACTGCCAAGGTTTTCTTTAAGAGTAAGTGGGTCTCACAGAGCAGCAGTAAAGTTTTACAGCCTTGCATGGGTGTCGATGTCCTGCTAACTTTACGGAAACACGTTTGTGATCCATCTGTGTGTAAACACCTTCTCTTATACAACGGGCTCTGGAGTGGTGTACTGTACAATGAATGTTGTGCGCTCGGTCTGTATAACCTTGGAATTGGTGACACACCTCGCACCCCCGGAATGCATTTTCATTTTGTTACCAAGCACAGTTTACCCACTGAAACGCGGACACTTGATTGGAGTGCACTCTCCCGCTAAAAGCTTTATTCTCTTTCCCTTTATATTTAGAACGTGTGGCGTGAAAGCAAAATGTACAGCCATTATTGGTTGCTGCTGCAGAGGTCATACAAGCTGGGATCAGAGCTCTGAATTGTAATTCCATGGGCTTCTCTCTCATTAAAGCAGCACAGTGTGGGGGAAGCTCTGTAAAAACAAACAAACTGGATACCCTACCCACACACCATTCATAAGATTGTGTGTATGTGTAGGCTGTGTAATGTTTATGTATGAGTGTATTTGGGCTGTGGGTGTGTGTTTTTTATATGTTTATGTAAGTCTGCGTAACAGAGGCCACTTGCCTACTTTTAAACACGACTGAATAAACTCTGCCACTGTTTAATTTATGGCTTGCTGTTGCAACCAGGATGATGCAGGATTCACTGGATAATTGCACAACTTGATCCCAGGTGGGGAGTGAATCATGAGAGAAGCTGTAGATGTCTATAGGTCTCTTCCTGGGTGGTTTCAAATGGAAGTCAAGTGATGATGTAAATCATCAGGGCAGAGAAAAAAATTTGCTGTGTGTCACTGACCTGCATCACTCACATAGAGAAGAGGCTCAAGATCGCATGGTGCATTTACTGAGCAATGCAGCTCAGTATAGAAACACAGTATTCTTAGACTAAAAGGCATCATATTCAAGGTGCTCGCCAGTATCACTCTCCGTTTTTCTACGACCGGCTGTATTTACTGCTTTCAACGCAGACGCTTTCATTGGCAAATTATACAATAACATCATAAAATGTGATGTGAATTTCAGCATTCAAACTACCCAGAAGTGCATAGATCAACCTCGGTTAGACCACTGAAAGCATGTCACTTTAATGTTTTTATGATTAAACACTCTGATGGGAAACATTCTTCATTTTAGTGGCAGATTCTTCCACATTTGATTTGAGACTTTTAATGTGAGCCCATTTAACAAGCTATTTTCTATGTTATTTATTTTTATCGTATTGTATAATTTACCATTATAAAACAATACATAACTCCAAAGCAAATAAACCAGGACCTTTTTCACGTCCTTTAAAGGTTGTGTCATATGAATGAATGGCTTATCTGATCTGACACGCCAGACTAAAGGTGATCATCAGCTCCTCTGATTATTGCACTCGTTCCACCTCCACTTCCTGTCGTGAAGCGGTTCAACTGTCCAATGTCGAGAGGTTGATGAGGGTTACATGGAACCAACAGATGGATCAAAGCCAAATATATCTGTCATCTCTCACACACCACACACGGTGAAGATCAATGAGGAATGGTGATGATGATGATGATGATGAAGATGGTAGTGAAGATGATGCTGACGATGATTGCAGTGAGCCATGCTTTTGCATTTTGTAATAGACTACGGAGAGAAGGGATCAGGCACTAATGTGCGTACACAAAAAGATGGAGGAAGGAGATGATGATGATGATGATAAGGATGATAGCATAAGACATGCTTTTGCATTTTGTGATGAACTGAGGAGTCTGTGAATGAAACAGCACTGTTCCTTTGCTTACACACAAAAAGATGGAGGAAGGTGATAATGATGATAATGGTGATGAAGAACATGCAGATGATAGTGAAGACAGTGATGACAATGATGATGATGATGATGATGATGATGATGATGGCAGTAGGACAGGTTTCGAAGCAGCACTAAGGTTTGCTGTATTGCAGATAAAATCGTCTGTGGCTCTCTGCTGGAGCCCTCCGCGTCCTGCGGCGTTAATTGACCAAAGCCATGTCACCCAAGCAGCCCCCTTCTATTGTAAGTGCACCGCTTGATTATAGACGTGTGCGTTGGAGAAAGAGGAAAGGTGGGGGCAGGGGGTAGAGAGAGGAGCGATCCCATGACGTCCACAGCTCCAGGCTGACATCAGTGTCTAAAGAGAAGCGAAGGAGGGAGAGGGGAGGTACCCCACTTATTAGACTTCGTCGTACGGTCCGGTTCACAAGTGAAGTTACCGCTGCTGCTGTGCGTCGGGAATCATGACTCCTTGGTGAAACCTCCCAGGACAAAACCGCACCAAGGACCGAGAAACAACTCCCAAGCTGTCATGTGGAGATCGTTTCTGACCCGAAGAGGCAGCGTGTTTGGCAGCACGCACGGCTTCGTTCAGAGCACCAAAGCTTCACACTAACTTTGAGTTTTCTCGACATCCGTTCGGCAAAGACTCATCCTCTGCTTTTAGAGGCTGGAAAAGAGACGCGTCTCTTTTTGTCATTTTTCAATGAATCGTTGTAAGTACTGCATTAGATCGACGTGTTTTCATTTAATCTACTCCACCCCTCAGATGGGATGAGCGGGCTTACGCGCGTCTTCAAGCAAAGGCGCACAGAGAGCGCACAAGTGCCGTGATGATTTGCTTCCACCCAGTTTTCGCGCTTTGCTGAAAACTGTTTGAGATTCGATTGGCACGTATGTATGTATGTTTTTTTTTTTGTTTTTTTTTTAAACATTTCGAAAAATGCAATATATTTATCATAATTCCACTGAGGAATAAGGATTAATTTAATCCGGTCGTAAAGGAAGTTGGAGTTGTTTTGGCTGCCAAAGCGTACGCACAACGGGTTGCGTAACGGAAAAATAATTGTTTCGGCAAAATCATCTATCCAAAGTCTTCAGGCTTCGTAATTGAAAAGCATTGATCCGTGTCTTGACGCATTGCCCAGGACTGTTGTGTATGCCTAAAATGGGCTTGGTAGACCTGCCGTGGAGGATGCAAGGGAGCTAACGGTTGGCCACAAGAAAAGAGCGTCAAAAAGAACAAAAAACAACTGAGGTAAATATCACTCTCTTTGGTATTACATTATTATTATTATTGCAACACATTATATATTGAAATTATGATTGATTTATTTTTTAAGATGAACTGTGTAAGAGATCATCAACTGTTTTGAGTGACAAAATGTGTTCTTTGTGTAGAAAACCGCTGGAAAGTGAAGAATGACCTCGCTTATAGATGGAGGTTGCTCCATGGAGCTGAGCGGCTGGAACAGCAGCGTGAGCGTCGGAGCCTCTGCGCCATGTAACCAGAGTGTCCTCCAGCTCGCCCCGTACTCCCCTGAGGCCACAGCAGCCTTCGCCACTGCCATAACCCTGATGGTCCTTTTCACCATCGTGGGAAACATCATGGTCATCATCGCCGTCCTGACCAGCCACTCACTTCGAGGACCCCAGAATCTGTTTCTGGTCTCACTGGCTGCTGCTGACATCTTAGTGGCCACGCTCATCATTCCGTTTTCCCTGGCCAATGAACTCCTTGGTTACTGGTACTTCAAGTCTCTGTGGTGTGAGATATACTTGGCACTGGATGTGCTCTTCTGCACCTCCTCCATTGTTCACCTGTGCGCCATCTCACTGGACCGCTACCTGTCCATCTCCAGGGTCACCTACGGCCGCCAGCGGACTCCCAGACGCATCAAAGCTGCCATAGTGGTGGTGTGGCTCATTTCTGCCGTCATCTCCTTCCCTCCGCTGCTCTCCCTCAACAATAACAGGGGAGGGGCCGAGGGGAGTGAGATGGGGCCTCAATGCCAGCTGAACGATGAACCTTGGTATATCCTCTACTCCACCATTGGCTCCTTCTTCGCCCCCTGTGTCATCATGATCTTGGTCTACGTAAGAATTTACCAAATTGCAAAACAAAGAACCAGGTGTCCACCAGGAGAGCCCAGGAAGGATGGAGTTGGCTGTGCCACCCCAAGTCAGCCCCCCCGACACTTAGAGGCCAACGGCAAAGAAAATGAAGACAGCACGCCCCCCTCATCAAATAAACCCTCCAATGCCAGACCCCCGACCCTCGCCATCACTCCCTCTCCCTCCCCAGGCGAGTCACAATCACCCCGGAATCCGATCCCCAATAATCTCCTACAACCTCCACCATCTTCTCCGGTCCCTGTCACAGCGTCCACTGATATCTCTCCTCAAGGACCCTCATCCCCAGTGACTCTGCCTCAGTCTGCCCCTGCGAGGGCAAAGGAGGGGGATAAGAAGAGCAAGCGGCAGGGAGGCAAAAAGGCTGACAATAACAACGGTGACAGCTCGAGCACAGAGAGTGACATGGAGCACAGCCACGGAGGAGGCAGAGGAAGCCTCAGTATGCCAGGTTCACCTGGAGGAGGGGGTGTCCAATCCCCCGCCTCGGCCAGACACTACCGGGACATGATCGCTACCTCAAAGGGTGCTCGGCTGATGCCAGGGAGGAGGTCAAAGCCCGAGAACAACCCGGGAGCGGCTCGACGTAAGGCCATGGTCAACCGAGAGAAACGTTTCACCTTTGTTTTAGCCGTGGTCATAGGTGTTTTTGTGGTGTGCTGGTTCCCGTTCTTCTTCTCCTACTCCCTGCAGGCAGTGTGTCCAGATACGTGCACCATTCCCGACCCGCTCTTTAAATTCTTCTTTTGGATCGGTTACTGCAACTCGTCGCTCAATCCAGTCATATACACTATCTTCAACAAAGACTTTCGAAAGGCTTTCAAAAAGATCCTGTGCAGAGGCACCAAGGGTACGTTCTTTTAGTGCTGGTCAGGTGATCGTTACATGGACACAAAAATGCATTTACAGAGGCATAGAAATAATTTTCCTGATTTCCGAACATAAAGGGCTGACTTTAAAAACTGTGTGAAGTCCAGCGTAAAAAAAGATGAATACCAACAACCACAGTGGGCACAAATGATTTTACTGTGAAATCCCATTTCGCATTGGAACATGCTTTACATCATCTAGGGTGTGGTTAAGAGAGACGACGATTAGAGACAGAGCTGGCACACTGAACTGCCCCAACACATTAGTATCATTGAAAACATTTTGAATACAAAGTTTTATCTCCAGATCACATTGACTAACGGGTCAGGATAGAATGCAGGGTGTTTTTAAATAAACAGTGAGGTGGGCAACTAAAAGTTGTGCAGAAAACAGGGAAAACGGTTTATTATATGTAACATCAAGACATTAAAAACTCCAGCACCTTTGGAAAAAGGAACATAGGAGATCCATGACATGATCCGGTATTCAGTGTATTTCTCTTACAGAAAATAAGTAAAAAGAAGGAGAAGTGACCTTAGATTCCTATGGCCTTTTATTTATCAATAAAAAGCACAAACAGCACATGAGATTAGCAGTGATTTCCTGAAGTCTTAATTTATCCAGCTGCAGGGCAAGCACGCGTTCCTTTTTTCCTTGAAACAACGAGGCCGGATTTACGAAGAAGCGCAATTGCAAACAACACAAACAAAAGCACCCTTTTGACAGCTTGTGGACTTGTTTTTTTTCCCTCAAACACTCTGTGTGTGTCTGATTCAGAGTGGGTTGAGATATACATTCAGGGTGCTGATGTGACGTGATGATATTGCACTCTTGTGACTTTGATCTTATTTTAAAGACAGAATAGATGACTTATGTGTTTGGGAGACAACAAGATGACAGAAAAAGAAAACACAGAAGAAAAAAAGGACACTAGAAAATGGACGCTGGATTTAGCAACCCTCTGAGTGAACTGCCTCAGAATCTGAACATTGAAGTCACACAGAAACACTTTGAGCACCTTCAATGGAACTTGCTGGTTGAAAGGTTTTACGTGTGAATGTATGTGACAGACGATGCATTTTCTGGAAGCTAAAACTGTAACGTATGCACAAAACTGTATATTACAACAACCCTGCTTCATTATAAGCTGCAATATTAAAAAGACGTGCACCTTGACTGAAAAGGACAAATGGACAATGCATTTATGGATGTATAATGTTACCCCCAAACCATACCTACACTGCTTATTTTACGAGTTCTGTGGCTGTGAGTCATTCCTTGCCAATGGATTGGGCACGTCGCCTGCAGTGGACCTCCACTGGCAAAGTAGTTTGTTGCTGAGAGGCACAGATGCAGTGGTACATTTAGTTTTTCTCATCAAGAGACTGAGGCTTTGTGAGTTTCCTCTACATCACAAAAGTCTTTAACTGTGAACAAAACACAGGTTTATTGCCTCATTGGGACAAGGGCTGTCAGCAGCAACATTTTAATTTACTAAGTCTGCTGATGTGTGTATGTGCGTATGTACCTGTGCGTGTGTGTTAACAACCAACAACTTCAAGTTCTGTAGAAAGTGTCAGTGCCTCTTCTGGTTACTACAGATCTGCTGTAATATTAGGAAGGATAGCGGCTGTGCTGATGATGCAGCTGGCCGGAACAGACCATCGTATAATAGCTCTGCCTGATGGAGAAACAGTAATGTCGGTGCAACGCCATTTTGAGAAGGTTTTACCGAATTGAAAGTAGTAATGAGCACATGGCTTTTTAATGACTACCCTCAAGGGACCAAAGAGCCTTAGGACATCAGTCCAACTCAGTGATATTTGGCTCTACCCAGTGTCCATTCTATTTGATTCCCCTGCACAATCCAGTTTACCAGTTTGCTGTTAATCCTACCTTTGTCGCGCAGAGGATGTTCAGGTTTTGCTGAGATTATGCTGAGACTGTGTGGGATTGGGTTGGATTGTACTGGATTTTACAGGTGCACCTAATAGAGTGGCCACTGAACTGTGATGGATAGCATAAGATTTTGATGAATGTGATGAGAGACAAATATTGAAAACACTGTATTATTTATTTCAAAGAATGTGTCTGTTACCTATTTATTGTTCGGTTTCTCTTTATTGTGCATTTATTTGGAAATATCAAGCAAAAGTGGAATCGATCGCAAAAGAAGGAGCAGTGTACAGATTTTTCGTATCTTAAATTAGAGCAGAAATGATTTGGTCATTTTATGCCACTGTCGTCTGGTTTTGTGATATTTAACTGTATTTGGCCTCGGGGACTTATTTGCGTTGAACTGAAACTTTATGAACTTTTGAATTTGCTACTCACGCAGAACCTACGATGCAACATTTGTCATTGCTGTCTCATCTGGTAATGGTGCAGTAGGCCGTTCAGGCAGAGACACAAGCACATTCATGGAGGTATAAACTTTCTTTCCTGAATGTGAAAAGGCCAACATGAAGAACCTGAAGCCAATTGCAGTTGGATGACTTTCAGGGTTTGAACAGAATGAGAAAGCCACAATCCATACCAGATAAAATTGCTTTGACATTCATAAAATAAAAGATTTTAAAAGCAAGTAAGAGCTCTGTGCACTCATATACTGTAACTCTCCCCTGCGCTGCTTTAAAATGGGTAATTTCTAGTCAGAGATACAAACAGCCCTAACCATGTAATTATAATTAAAATAGCCACAGAGGTCATGGATTCATGACCCTTTAATATAAATGAATTGCAATACTGCTCAACACCCATCCACGGCTTTATGTGGTGAGACTGCTGCTTTTATTCGAAAAGTACGAATTATGGCTTAAAGGTGACAGATGCAATGATTTGCCTCTTGATCACTGTTCCTTCCTCTCTGCTGCCTGCATTGTCTTTCCGTGCATTTGGACCAAATCTGCATGGTCTGAGCATTCCAATATTCTATCCCTCCATCTGCCATCACCCTTCTCCAGTTTGCAAATAAAGCTAGTTGCAAAAGCATGATTCATTGTCTGGTTCATTTATTTCCTTCATAGAGGAGTTTTTTGTCTGCATGGTTGGTTTGATGATTTGTTTGTTTTTAGCACATTGGCTCAAAAAGTTCTGAAGCAATTATAGGAAAATTGGTGAAATGATGAAACATGGTTCAAAGGAGGACACGCTACATTTTGGTACAGGTCTGGCACGATAGAATGTTTTTCTATGTATTTTTTAAAAAGGTCTTCAAAAAATACCAACCTCAATCAAGAAAGGACATACTTACTTCAAGATAGACTATAAACAATATCTATTGACTGGATTAGTATGTGTGAGGTGGATCTTGTGGATTAGGGCGCTGTGTTAATGGCTCCAAGCAGATAATGGCTGCAGTAACAAATAGGCCGAGAAAGATGCACCCACTTATCTGTGAATGAGATGATGCTGATTTTATGATAGGTCAGGTCCTTTTGACAGATGGGTCCAGAAAAATAATATGTTTTTTCTAGTCACTTATCTCTCAACAGGAGTGCACATTACGCCAACACAAATTTAGTCTCAGCTTTTTTAGTCTTAGCTGTGTCCTTTTTGTCTAGATATCATATTTTCCTAAAAAATGAAAGAAAAGCACAATACTGCAACAAAATAACCAGGAAGCTGTTACACATAGAGCAAAACCACAAAACATATTTTTACAGATCGGAAATTCAATAAAAATATTAAATGCCACTTAAATGTCAAAAAAAACAAACCAAACATTCCATCTGGGCCAATGGAGTTTAAAAATACTGTATGATTGTAAAATCTGTTAGCACCGAGGGAAATATGGCCCATGGCAGATTCAGAAAGCTTGTCCGAGCCAACGGGGAAATCTTGGAGGAATAACATTTGCAAAATATTACACATTCATCCTTCCATCCATTATGTATACCACTTATCCACGTTGTGCTTGTGTTGCTGGAGACTGTCCCAGCTGTAATTGGGCGAAAAACAGGGTTCATCCTGGACAGATCACCAGTCCATCGCATGACTGACATGTAGAGGCCGACAGCTCAATCACACTCTCATCCAGATTCATACACAAACAGAAGCACATACACTATTCAAGTCAGGAAACATGGTCAGTCCACACATAAATGCAGCAACACATACACACACACACTCTTGTTGTGACAGCTTGTTATATTTGAGGTCAGCAAATTCCACGGTGAATTGCTGTTGATTTATGCTGATGGGCAGTTTGAGGATATATCTGCATGCCCCGACACCAAATCAAACCTCTCTCTCTCGCCTGCTTCCTCTCTGACACACACACACACATACTTAAGTGACACTCCACCTTTATGTCTTCACAGTTTAATTTTCATATTCATGGCTGTGGAGTTATTTAAGATGGTGAACAGATGACTTGTTGTGGCAGTGACGTCTGTGTTTACAACATTGTATATTCATACAGACAGAACATATCAATGGCCCCTGCTCTTGTGGAATATAAAGCAGGCCTGATCTCTGACAGGGGACCATCATGACTAACGACAGAGAGTGCCTGACCCACATAACACAACACACTCGTTAGCTTCCTTATCATGCAAGCTAGTAGCCACGAGGAGCAAATGCAGACACATTTTGCTTAACCTCTTCAATACAGAAGGACAGGCTCACACAAGCTCACAAACAGAGAAAAACACACAAGCACACAGCAACTTTTGTTTCCCATTTCATGACAGATGCAGCATTTTAGAGTATGAATATGTATGTGTTCGGAGGACGTTCCAGCACTGAGTGTTTTCTATTTCCAATCCCCTTCACATTATACCACCAGATAGATGTCTTCACTGTGTAATTTGGCTGTTGAAAACACGCGAGAGGCAGGATGAAAAATGAGAGACGGAACCCAGACAGGTTCTCTCCTTATTGAAGGTGGAGGTATTTAACTGCACTTCAGCTTTGTAAAATCTGTGATACAAAATTCTCTTCTTAAAAGCCATACAAAATTAGATTAGAGACACCTCAGGCATGGGAGACTGTTTAATGGGGCAGTACACGATGTGTGTGTGTGTGTTTTAATAAACTACATGCATCAAATCATACGGTGACGAACAGTAAATTTGTCACAATAAAGGGTGTGCTGGAAGTGCAATACCTTAGGGGGAAATATGCCTGTGTCATCGAGTCATTATCGAATTAGAAATAAGACTCATATCTCCTTTCCCTGTGGATAGAATTACTCTGATATTTTTCATGGATATAAAACCCGACGCATTATTGTGCCTCCTGGTGTTGGGAAAGAAGTGAATTGAGAGGTCTAATTGTCCGATTAGTATGTGGACAACTATCAGGCACAACTAAAATTAGTACAGATCTTTGTTCAAAAACCAACAGTACAGAGTGAGAACAGCCGTAAAATGATGCGTGGATGTCTTGATGGATGAACACGTATTCGACAGCTGTGCAGTTGTGTGCTCGTTTGTTTGAACAATATGTAGAAGAGAGAAGGATGTCTGCATCTTTATTTAGCTCGACCACGACGATAAGTTAACAGAGTTCAAATTGAGATGGAAATGCTTGCATGTACTGCACGCTTCTCACTCTCACAGACGCATGCCAAAAACTAACAGACACACAAGTCTGAGTACACATCAAAAGCTCACAAAAAGAGAATCAAACTCCGGCTAAAAAAAGAGAAAATCAACATCACCCGAACAAACGCACGCTCTCAGCTACCCACATGCACACACACCATCCTTCAAATACAGCCTAAAGATGGTTTTCCAAATATGTCCAAACTCATTGATTTTCTGACATGGTAAATCACTTTATCTCTGGCATTAGTGCTCCTCTACTGTTAAATTCCTTCATCGATCCATAGTAATCACTGCGACTTCAATAGTGCCTGAAAACTTTTCCTAAAAACTGCAGTGTGGTGTTTCGAGTATGCGAGAGAGACAGTGTGTAAAAGACTGAGAGAAGAGATGCAATGCTGAGAATAGAATAGAACAAAGTGTTTGACCTAAAACAATTGGTGTGTATGCAAAAGAGCCACATGGTACCATAAAGTAGGAGGAGGACAGTAACAGTCACTGATACTGACTGATGGACGAGCTGAGCACATCTCAGCAAAACCAAGACCTCACACTACGAAGATAATGTCCACTTCCTGTTTAAATTTGCGATTATGTACAGCTGAATATAATGAGGAAAAGCAGATTTGTAAGAGTCTGCCTCTTTGATGGTTTTTGGAGTATGGAGAAACCTTATTAATGACCTGGCATTGATAGGAAGCCAAGTACTGTGGGGAAACTAGAGCCAGACTTATATGTACAGATTTAAAGTTTAGTTAGGATTCAGGCTACAGTGTTGAACAAACTGCAGCTTTTTTTCAGAGCAAGCTGAACCGGAGAAATGGAAGTTAGTCATAGTCAAGGCTCAAAAAGCCCCCAAAACACTCATCTCATCATCTGCCAGGCTATGGAATGGTATAAATATGGATATATTACAACTTTTTTTATTTGGCTACAGAATCAGACATTAAAGGAAAAAGGCTGTAATAAATAAATAACCACACAAGCAAAAACACAAAGACAACAAAATGCAACTAGCCTTGGCAAAAATCATAAATTTTAACTTGGTAAAAAGGGAATATTAATAATTAAATCAAGCATAGATAATTGTAAAATAGATGAATAAAATGAAAGTGTACAAAGGTAAAACAAATGAACTGTAGGACTCATTAAAACCGAATTGAGATTTAAAAGCAGTGAAACTGCCTCACTGTATCATAAGTGGTTCAAAGATTATTCTGAGAGGGCCGGAGGGAGCTGGATGGCACCTTGAGATGATTCCTGACACATACAGTTGCTCAGTTCAAAGTTCTTTAGAAAGTGAAAAATGAAAAATTTGGAACTGATATGGTAACAAACATATATCATTTGTTGTTTGGAAATCATTACAGCGAAATACTAAGAATAATTTAAACATTTAATTCCTGACGCCTTGGCCACATTCATTTACGTTCTTCAATTTGCAGTTAAACAAGATGTGAAATCCTTTTTCAGTTGCTTATGTTTGATTCATAAAAACACAAAATACTTGCGCACATTATATGAACCATCACCTTTACACAACTGTGATGGATGAATCTCAAATGAGCTTTGACGTATGAAATTTGTCTGAAAATGAATGATGGAGAGTATTTTGATAGATATGCTTGTGCCAGACCAGTGTGTCCTCTATGAAATATGAGCCCAATAAGTTTCAAGAGACGGAAGTGACTCAGAAGTTACTCATCATCATTGTAGCAAAAACATGAATTCCTTTCTGATTCTCCTATTTTCAACAACACAGGAGCCACGGCTGACTGTGTCTTTGGAAACTGTTTATTCTATAGAGTTTATCTGAAAGTACTTCAAATTTGATAATTATTTCCTCCCATCCTCCCATCATAAGTGATAATGTAACTAACCACCAAAAGATTCACCTAAGTTTGGCGTACATTTGTACAAAAATGGTCAAATTATGGGGCTCTCTTTAAATCTTTTAATGAGGTCAATGTGAGAACATTGAGCACTGATCTTTCTGTCTTTATTCCACAGCTCCCTTGTCTTTTTAAGCTGTAACTGTGACTGCGTGCAGTGGTTGGCCTCACATCATTAGTGTGGATGAAGGACTCCATGTGACAAACAGGAGTGCATTCAACACTCCAGGGATAGTGGTATTTATCTAATTACAGCGTTGTCATTCTACGCCTGTTTAAGTCTTTGTATCAAGGGCCTGTCTGGTTTCAAAGCCTCCATTACATTTCGTAATTTGTATATTTTATTCTGCTTTAAAAGCAGCCCCAATAGGGCCACTGGGACGTAGGATGGAACAAAAGCCATTCAGGTTAAAATCGCTGATAGCTTCTCATCTCTTAAATATCACTCCACTAACACAACAGGTCCTGCTTTACAGTTGATAATGGAATTCAATAGTTTCACTCATTAAGCACTCCAGCACTAACATTAATTTGTCATTTTTTTGATTGCATTGTTTCGTGCTTACTCTACTTGACTCTACTTGTTTCTACTACATTTCCAGCTTCTCTGCATACTGCAAGAAGATGACAGCATACATGGGCAAATAAACACACACATCATGTACACAAGATGAAGCAGCTCCCATCTCATATGTACAGTATAGCTGACTCTGTCATGTTTATTTTGTCAGAAAAATATCCATTGACGTACAGATAAAACGTTTTGCTGCATGGTGAAGAACACACTTTGGTTCCCATACATTTCTGAATCTGTTCATCTGAATGTAAAACTGTAATTGTTTGTCTGAATGCACAAGCATTAAAGCATTGCAAAAGCGTGAAATTGGAACTTCTCAATATCGCAGTATATTTTTATGCCCCGTAAGAAATTAATTGAGACTCAATAACATCACGCACAAACAAATAATATTCTGCATCAATGATTCCCTCTCAGGATGAGACCACATGATGTATGTAGTCGTACTTCTGTTAGAGTGGTCTTCATGGACTCCTCATTGTGACACGTAAATAATATTGATGTTATTACGTTAACAGATGTCAAACAGCCACTTTTATTGATGGTGATTTTGAGCTGTGGATTGTGTCACATATATTTATACAGTAAGTATATATGTATATTTATATTTATATGTTACATACCGTTATATGCATTATCACATATGTAAGAACATTATGAGCCCCGATAATTACATTTGGTGAAGATAGATGTGGAATAAAAGCAAACAAGCAACCATTAGTGCAAGGTAACAAGTTCATGTAAATGCGAAGTATACATTTTTAAATGTTTTTTTCAGAGCATTGACCAAAAATGGATTGTCATATGGTCACCAAAATGTTCAAACTTATTCTTGATTTCTAAGAAACTCAATTTTCCACCTAAATAAACCCAGTTTGAACTGATTCTTATATTCCTTTTGCATGCAAATCACAAAATGCAATGTGCTGTTATTAGCCGCTCCAACAATACTGTCAATTTTCAACTCTGGCCAAACATCAACGTTGGAATGAAAAATCCACACAGCTCTGCATTAACTAGCATGCTTCACCTGAACCATGACACATGTGTTTGCTGTCTGCAGAAAGAAAAACAACACATTTCAGTTATTATCTTGAAATATATAAATCATCTGACTAAAATGCAATAAAATATATTATCATGCTATTATGATATAATTAGATTCAGTTGTTAATTAGTTATCATAACAAACTAAGAAAGAAATGTTTGCTTCAAAAGTTTCTCAATCTCATGTAGTGACTGAAATTCATTTTCCCTTTTTTTCTCTGAACTGATGTCATAACTCATGACCAATTTAGTGTTTACCAGCTGGATAATATCCACATTCACAGAGGCAACTTTGATCTGACTGTGGGGAACATGAGTGAACATTATCAATCCAACCATCCAAATGAGTTCAGTCTTACTCTGCCACTGCAGTAATGGAATCATGGCTGCAAAGAAAAATATTGAAATCAGTTAGTAGATTCAACTGTACAAAGCTGTAAAGAAAACTGCATATATATACTGTATACACACAGACAAACAGCATTGGATATGCGATGGCCTGCATTTATTGAATTTCCCTTGGTGTGATACTACTTGACCAAATGGAATGAAAAAACCTTGTAGAGTGACAAACTTTTTCTATTTACAGTTCCCACTTGCCTGGCGCTGGAGGGCACAAACATCAAACTGCATTTTGAAGAAACATTGATTCATTACACAGGAGTCACAAGAAAATAGTGTTTGGACGCTTGTCCCTGGTTTGCAAACAGTCAAAATTGTTTGTATATGACTTTGTGTGTCTTGTCAAACATATTGCTCATTTGTATACAGAGTGAATACATCAGGGAAATGTTGTTTTTAAATACTAATCCGAGCAGCAAAAAGACAGCGCAAGTTAGTGTATGATCTCAAGCAAGACAGGGCAACAACAGCGCCATTATCAAGATTACGCATCATCGACTGTTTAAAGGAACGATCAACGAAACGTCACACACAAATGAGCTCGCACAAGTGTAAGCCGTATAAGTTCTGACAGTCAGAGTGTGGCCGCTGATGCATACTAAGCTGAGCCTGAATCGATGCAAAGCAAAGAGTTGAACAGTCATGCTCTAATCCCTGTCGTGGCTGGAGACAACTCCCACACGATAATGGCACACCAGCTGTAATTAGACTGGTGCATTACAGGAATGAGTTTCTGTATCTGGTAACCCGGAAGGTTTACGCTCACACAAGAGACTTGTAATGATGATACAGAGATTTAAGTGGCAAAGCTGTTTTTTTCTGAAACAATTATCACAGTCATATATTCAGGCATGTCTTGGAAAGGCTAATTACACACCTATCTAGCTCTGGCGTGCGCGTGTGCGTGTACGTGTAAGTGCTCTCTGCTTACTGTACCATTCATGTGTGGGTAGATGGCTAATTATCTCAATATTCTGCCTGACTGAAAGTGCACTAAATACTTTATTGACATTGTGTATAGGGTGCAGATGAACGCCCAAATGGAGGAGATACCAGTCACAGAAATTCAAAGCCTATGTGATGAATCAGAATTGTGTGTATGTGTGAGTGTGTGTCTGTCTGTTTGTCTGTCTGTGTAGTTATATAGAGGCAATATGGGGGAAACTGAGAGACGAAACACTTAGCTCTAAAATATGTGAAATGTGTGAAATCTTCACTCCTACAACAAATATGTTCTTAGAAAATACATCAATGCCCTCGAGCTTTTCTTTGCTAAATCTGTATTATATATCAGCAATACTAAGCTTCATAACAGGAATGTGCAGTCATGTGCAACGGAGGGCAAAGAGCTACTGGGATGAATGCCAAGTCTTCCTCACCACTTCTTGCCTCCCTCAGTGCTAGCACACTACTCCCACAACTTCGAAAAGATGTGGACAGGAAAGAAGCGAAAAACAAGAGGAGCTGTGAAAGTTGAGGCCAACTGGAAAAGTTTTTGTATTTGCTCATCAAAAAAAGGTTTTCATAACTGGCACATCATCGTCTGTCAACCTGACAAAACCTCGTGGAGAAGGACACTTGTGCATGTTCCTCCAAATGAAAATTCAGGAGTGGTTTCTCCTCTTCAGCTGTAGAGATTATGAGCCATATTGTGACGATACAACCATCTGTTCTCTTGTCAAAGGGAACATGAGGCATGATTTGTGACACATTTCACACTGATATCAGGTGTTTTAAATGATTAACCGTACAAGGAAAACAAACATGAAATGACTGGAGACAAGTACCAACATTCATCAATTCTGGGTCCACTCTTGTGTAAGGACAATGTCCTTCCCTAGGTATCTATAAATGGGACACAGACATTTGATGTCTTATATGTGCTTGTTAATTTTCCCATCTGTTTCAACTTGCTCTATATGTACAATAGACAGCAACCGTTGAAGATAGGAAGAATTCTCTTGAGGCATCTGTTTTGGCCCCATTTCTTGTTGCTTTCAAGTCACTATCCAGCGTATTCCCTATTGATGAGGGACCATCAGGATCTTTATCTTTTATCTGTGTTTCATTTAATAATTATCATACCTTTGAAGGTTCTCTTCTGACTAACGCATAGAAAACACTTTGAAATTTAGAAAACACTTGAGTTTTATTTTTTGGACTATGTAAATTCCAAGCCATGTAATAAATCTGTGAACTGTTCAGTATGGAAATTGTTGTATCTTTCAATTTTACACCAGCCACATCTGGGTCATGTATCTAAGTTTCAATCTAAAATCTTTTAACTAACGTAAAATCTTGATAGCTATTGTTCCAGCTAAGATTGCATATTCCATTTGCAGTCTTAGTTGGAATGAAAAATATCAGCGGTGTCTTGGGCCTTTGTGGCACATTGATTGCTCACCTCTGCTCTATAGCTTTTACAGTTCTATATCTGAGATGACTCACTTGTCTTTTATCTGTTTGACCCCATTCTACTTTTAGCCTTTACTTTAGACAAGCTACAGTTTATCTGCCTCAACTTGATGACCAGCGCTGTGTGAAGGGGCCAGGTCACAGAGATTAAAAACGAAGGCAGGAAACACATGCAAGGAGATGATATAAATCCAGTAGGCATATGCAAGACCACACACGCCAGCCCAAACTTTGCTCCTTGGTACTGTTTCTACAGGACAATAAGTAAGATAGAACACAACACAAGAGCTGAGATCTGATGAAGACCACAAATATAAGGTTAAGCTACAAAACACAATAAATTCTAGGAAACTTGGTGATATGAAACACTTACAGTAGGTGCTCTAAATTTGAAAAGGTCTTGTTAAGTAAATTTCCAATGACATTTTACCAGTACAGACATGGTTTGTAATAGTATGGTTTTGTTTTGTTGCATTCAAATGGTTCCTCAAATCAAGAAAATTGAAAGGCCATTCACCAGAGTGAACTTTCCAAGTGTTAAGCAGGAAGGCAAACAGCATTAAGAAATCCCTGAGCTTTGTTTATTATTCATTATGTTTATCATTATCATTAAACTATTGCATTTTAACACAGCATATTTTAATGGTCAAGCTATATCAGAATATTTATGAACTTGGCCGTGCTTTTGACAAAACGTGATCTTTTTTTAATTTCATTGGAAATCATGAAAGGGTACATGTATATTCTAACTAACAAGCAATATAAGGACCCTGGTATTGACAAGACATCACAGGGCTTACAAACACAACATATCCATTATAATATAATTCACATGTGGCCTTCTAGACAAGTCAAACCTCTTCAAGATTTAACGGATTCTTCCCCTCCACCAGGTTGTCTTAATGCAAACACAGCAATAATGAAATCATAAACTCTAGTGTGACTTGAATGAATGTGTGGTAGTATAACAGTCAATAATATTGCTATTGTGAGATAAGCCCAATAATATAATAATTTTGGCTTTAACTTGATCCAATATATACTATAAAGTATCACATATGATCATCCAACAATATAATTATGCCTCAGGAATGTCATACGTTATTAAATTTATCAATGTTATTATCAAAACAGTTATTCCAGTATTGTTTTATTGCATTTTGATCAAAGTAACAACAATGACTTTAATAATTGGGGGATTATTACAGTACTGGGTGCTGTAGGTAGTGATTTTCCTGCTGGTTTCTCCAGGCCCCTTTGCTTGAATCCTATAGCGCCACTGTACATTCCCTCATGACCGCTCTGGTTCGGCTGAACGACGCGACGTCCACAGGAGCCCCAACTCGGAGCTGCGGAGGCGGGGAGCTCTCGGACACACGGCGCAGGTGAACTGACGACAACCGACGCCCCCTAACTCATTCATACGTCAACTAAGAGCCACAACAAGGTAAGTAAAATTTTATATGTCGTGTACGTATTTGCAATTTCTTCTCCGTTTCATTTGAAAGCAATATTTCTATACCGTTAGCTTTTTAGTGTTGACTAGCTTAAGATAAAAAAATTAGCAACGATAACTTCTGTGTAGCTCACGAAAAGTTTGGCCAGTTTATCACTTTGTATAATCTTATTTCTTTTAAGTTTTCCTTGTAACATAGGGCTTATGCGTGTGGAAAAGTGCTTTATTATTATTATTACAGTACTGGGTGCTGTAGGTAGTGATTTTCCTGCTGGTTTCTGCAGGCCCCTTTGCTTGAACCCTATAGCGCCACCGTGTATTCCCTCATGACCGCTCTCTGACCTGGTTCGGCTGAACGACGCGACGTCCACAGGAGCCCCAACTCGGAGCTGCGGAGGCGGGGAGCTCACGGACACACGAGGCAGGTGAACTGACGACAACTAAGAGCCACAGCAAGGTAAATATTTTTTTTTTATGTCGTGTACGTATTTTTCAATTTCTTTTCCGTTTCATTTGAAAGCCATATTACCATACCGTTAGCTTTTTAGTGTTGAATAGCTAAAGCTAAAAAATAGCAACGATAACTTCTGCGTAGCTCACGAAAAGTTAGGCCAGTTTGTCACTTTCTATTATCTTATTTCTTTAAAGTTTTCCATGTAACACACGGCTTATGCGTGTGGAAAAAGTGCTGCCTCCAAGATAAGCAGAACATTTTGAACCCTGCGTGGAAGTGAAGTTAGCAAGCAAAACTCCCTCCTTCCGTTTGATTTATGTTATCACCGGCAGGAAATGGCCGCTGTGCTTTTGCCCAGCACATAGAGGTCAGCATGCGCGCCCATCGAATCCAAAACTATGGGCGGTTTTGAAGATTCATTCACTCTAAGTCTTGTCTACCATACATTTATTTGTGTACTTGGGGAAACTGATGGAGTGTGAGTGTGTTTGTAGCTAACCATTTTATATTTACTGTTTTTCCATCCTGTGTTGGCAGAACTTGAATTGAAATGTACAGCTAGAGCAAACTCTTAAATGAATTGGTTACTCATTCCATTTTAAGACAAGCACTGCAATGGTGTTTTAGAAGTTTGGATGAATTCAACTGTCCTTTTCACATGACTAACTATTAAATTCGACTTTATTCTATATGTTGGGTATCATTTATACCAATTTCTTCAGAATGCATCGTGGGAAACTTTGGACATAAGCTGTGGCTGTGCCCCAGGCTGAGATTCTGGTAGTCATGTGTAATCATGTTCAGCATCGTGAGATCTCCAATCTCAAGGCGTCTCATTGAATACATGCGCATTTGACTGGTATTTTCTACCTTTTCAGAGCTCAAATCTGTCAGTGAAACATTTGATAAGGATGCTACACGCAGTTCTGCAATTATGAGTAAAAAAAATTAGAAGCTGCTCAAAAGTCACACGAAACACTGCATTAAAAACATAGTAACTATGGCCATTATATAAATCCTGTCATATTTCTGCTTCCAACTCCATCATGTGACAACATTAATTGCCCTAATTTTTTTGCTGCATATTTAAGCAATGTTGCCAGGCAAGATTTAAATTGAAGGCAACAGATGATGGGCAGAGACTGATTATCAGGGTTGCTGTATTGCTACAAAGCCATGAAATAAGGGACCACATACTTTTAAGTCATACGTTGTACACTTGATAAAGTCATGATATGTGTTGCATTCTATCAGCGTTTTGAAAATGACTGTACTGGACCATACTACAGCTTTAGTGATATGTGATATTGAGTTATCTCCAGGTTGCACCTTACCAGGTAGTGACAGCTCGGTAAGCAGGAGAAGCGAAATGCAGCTTCCCTGCTCAAAGTCAAAGCAAACAACACCAGTGTGCCTGTGCGACATGTCATTTCTATACAAACAACCCCATGTAATAAATAAAATAAAATCAGACTGATAATAAAAAGATATTACGATGAAACAAGCACAATAAAACAACTGTTGTTATGTTAAATTACTTAACACAAAATGTATCCTGATGCATACCACATCTTCTCTTTTTTCCAATGGGCAGATGATAAAAATTTTACAATTACACATGTAATTAGAGTATGGGACTACCTCTTTTTGTCTGTTTAACATTTTTGTATGCACGTCTCATAAAATATATTATATAGACTTTGTCGATTAATAAGCTAGTTAGATAATGTTACTTGTATAAACTCAACCGGAAGGGACAACAGTACGAACGCTCTGTATATCTGTATCTGTATATGCTATGCAATGACTGCCAAGATAAGATAAAAACATCAGGAAAAAGGCTTTGGCATTCGGGCTCCAAACAGAATATCAACTCTAGTGAAAGCGAGTGGCCTGCTTGGACCTTTTGTCAAAGTCAATAATGTTGAAGCTGTCTTGGTACATTAGGGTGCAGATTTACAATCCAACTTTTGTTACAGATATGTTATGCCCAAAGCCCAAATTGGATATCAGCCAGATAAGCAGCTGACATAGGGGCATGGATTGTCATGTGGGATAACCTAAGTTTGCTTTAATCAAAATCACAGTGCCAGAAAAGAGAGAGTGAGAGAGAGAGCATCCTATTAAGTTTTAGTAACTGTCTTGGGAAGACCAACATTACATTAAATTGTTCAGATGCTGACTTTTCAGAGGTTATAGTTTTGGCATTGTAGCTACTTGAGCTGTATTTCAATGGAGTGTTAGAATAATGCACTATCTTTGAGTGTTTCTTATTCATAGGCTGCACTTGTCACTGCTGCTTGTGACGTGAGCTACATCACACACCTCTAGCCGATTTCAACATACACGCCTGTTGCCAGTTCTGCTGTAAGTGAACAAGATGTTCGACATCACACATTTATTCATACTTTTTTCTGTTGTACATTTAATAAGGCCCGAAACACATATACAAACTAGCTCATTCACACACATTCACCCAACTCTAAAAAGAAGTATGTGGTTGATTGACATTCTCATCCCGCAGCTCAGCTTTGGCTACCCTGGTCATGCCGAGTGCAGAGTCTTTTTCTGTAAAATGACCCCTGACGTTTATTCAATTAGGTGGGAAACTTCATCATTTGAGTGGAACAGATTCTGTGTATTTTGCTGTTAAAATTAGGCAAATGCATATCAGTTATGTGTTTCTTATCCACTTGAATAGCTTCCACTGACAATATGGAGGGCATGGTGGCTTGGTGGTTAGTACTGCTACCTCACAAGAAAGTTCTGAGTTGGAGCACCAGTTGGAGCCCTGGACCTCGGTTTGACACAAATAACATCTGGTGGGGGGGACTGATTTTACTGCTTCTAAACACACTTAATATTAGTAGTGTGTGCCTCAAAATATTTGTTTGCTGTTGTTAAATGCAGTTAATAACTTTTAATAGTGTGATTTCTTGTTAGTTAAGGCCATATTGCACCCCCCTAGTTATTGCAGGTTTGATGGATACCCCAGCTTTATCTCTCGCTCTGATTCAGAGCAAAGCTTGTTTGATGGTTCAATGTGTCCTGTCTTGTTTTAGTATGTTTTGGGTCATTATCCTGCAGAAAGAACCATGGCACAGTTTTCTGACACTGGGCGGCCTTGATGGTTTACAATGATATTTCATTGTGTCCTGCACAATTTCAAGGCACCCAATGCCAGAGGCAAGACAGCAACTCCAAAACATCA
This sequence comes from Brotula barbata, assembly GCA_900303265.1. Taxonomy (NCBI): domain Eukaryota; kingdom Metazoa; phylum Chordata; class Actinopteri; order Ophidiiformes; family Ophidiidae; genus Brotula; species Brotula barbata. Next base: position 125,670 of record OMNV01029492.1, read on the forward strand.
CTGAGCCTCCTTCATGATTCACAGTCAGGATGGGGATATTTTCTCTGAAAGCGTTGCTTTGTTTTCTAGAACAAGGTTTGTGTGATTTCCTCCCAAAAATGTCTGTTTTTTCATTATGGTGACACACTTTGGCTTAAGATACAATTTCTTACACTTTGAGTTCTTCATATGAATGTTGTATTTCAATTGAAATCCAGAATGATATATTATTGTCATTGAAATCTGTAGATGTTGGACAGGGTATATAACCAGTATGTGTACAGCCATGACACAAAGCTAATGTCTGTCTTTGAATGGAAGAAGATACTGATGAAAGAGGGAAAATAAGTTGTTTTATGTTAAATGTTCTAATGTATTTATGAATCTGTAGAACTTAGGTATTCTTATCCGGATCAGCAGATATTTGTTTTTATTAGATCTGGATTTCCATTCTGGATTTCCATGGTGTTAAACATTCATAAAATACAAGTACAATACTCCTTGAGCTCAGTCACATGTTAATGTGTGGCATTGTTATACCAGTACACGAAAAAAATATTTCTTATCCAGCAGGGTACATTTAAAGTTGTTTTAGAACATCTGAAAGAAATACAGTGACTGCTACAGAATGGTTACAATATATGTGTGCACTGTAATCATACTCTATTGTCGCCAAGAGCTGTTGTAATTAACTTATATGGATTTTTGGTAGCTTTTGGTCAAAGGTGTAGTTCAATGCACAGAGGCATATGCAATATTACACTTAAGCTACAAACACAGGTTGTGTTATTTGTTGGTTTTGGTCTTCTCGTGGAATTAATATTTAATATTAACATAAGTCAGGTTTTTTATTGTTGACTTTGGCCATTTGGGGACGTTTTGAAGAGGTTTGAGTATGCCAGTGACACCACAAAGTTTACACAGGTGAAGGTATGTCATGATTTTCACATTGAGTATAGGCTAGTTATCGCTACTCAAGTATAACATATTATAGATGAGGAACTAGCTGCTCTCTTGTACATTACATGCTCAATTAGTAATTAATTACACTACATACTAATTAATACACTAATACAATTCTCAGAAGGGATTGGATTCTATTATTGTTAATAGTATCAGTTTTTTCATACTGTCATCAAAATTGTTACCAACTAATTGGCTGAAATATTGTGAAATTATTTTAAGTCTATATTTCCTACCTATAACAGGCATACTGTGTTATTGTATTTTAAACCCCTCCCCGTGCCCATAAATCTGTAGATGTACATTTACTTCCTCTCTGTGGTACTGTATGTACTGCTGGAAAGTCTATAAGATTTGAGCTGGAATGCATTACTAATTGTGGAGGATCTGTAAAGGATCAGACTTATCGTCGGTCGATTGATTGGCTTTTGTCGGCCTCACTGTCAAGATTTGTATGTGTTGTCACAGCCATTTCTGTGCAGATGATAAGTGGGCTTCTCTCAACAGTAAAGTGGATATGCAAATGCTAGTATAACTGAAAATAAATGGCAACCTAGAAGCAGCTTTGTACAGTTAATCTACAAAAAGTTAATCTGACTTTTTAAAAGGCCGGAAGAGATAATATAAGATAAGATCGACTTAATTGTCAATGCATATAAAAATACAACAAAAATTAGTTTGGCAGCGGTCCTGTTAGCAGCATGCAAGGTCTAGAAAAACAAAGATATCCAGTTTACATAAATAATCAATAGACATAAAAAAGAATAGTCTGAGGTACATATTCGTGTAGTGTGGCAGTCCACTACTGTACTGTATTGTTGTGTATTGAAGTTATTGCATGTGTTTATTATCAGCAAAATATCCACAATATTGCACTATTTGCTAGAGGTGCACCAATTGCAATTTTCTTGGCCAATACTGATTACTGATTTTTATGAAGTCTGACCTGCCGATATCGATTTTGGCTGAGTGCAATGTACAAGATGCTTTAACAGGAGGCATTTCCGACAAGTCTGTCTGGTCTCCAAACAATGTTTTGTTAGGAAAACACGCGAGAGGAGACACGGAAAATGTGAAACCATGCGCGAGACAGGATTTGTTATTAAAAAAAATTGGACTTTCAGTTCAATTAAGTTCATAAAAAAAGAAACACGTGGTCCAAGTAGTTTGTGCACTGATTTGCATCAAAAACACAAAGGAGAAAAAGAAAAGGGTGTAGAGAAAAGAATGGTTGAGTGACGCGGGCAGCAAGGATTCCCCTGCCCCCTGCTTTCCCCTCAGCCCTTGTCCTGCGCTCTCATTGGCTTTAGCTCATCGCTGCTCTCATTGCTTGTCACAGCACTTTTCATTCTACATGATTTGGAGTGGGCGACAGGTCCAGATATTTAGCCTGTTAGATATCTCTCGGGGGTCTGTGACGCATTGGCGAGTGTCTTGGTCTTTCTTGGATTGCATCTTTGAAAAGTTCACACATAGCGATCAAAACTCAGGGGAACGTGCGCCAATTTGCCTCTGATCTGGGGCTTTGTCGGTGACTGTCGGCTGTTCACTGGTCATATCAAAATAAGCCACCCGGCACCGGTTGATCGGCCAGCACCTCTACTATTTGCCTCTGTTGTAGTGGGGGAGGGAGTTATGGAGGGTTTATGGGTCCAGTAGAAGGGACAACTAAAGCCTCAAGTTATCCTCACACTCAAGGCAAATGGATTGATAAAATTTATGTTCTGTGGCGACTCTGACATAAATATTAAACACAGAAGTCTCAACCTGCACTAAACCCTTTAAAACAGTAATAGCAATAGAGGTTTACATTGTTGTAGTGCTGCCAGGGTCTAAAAGGAATCATAAATCTGGAACATCTGATACCAATATAAAGTCACCGTAATAATTGCCACCACTCAGGTCTAATATAATCAAGTTTTTTTAATTTTACTGTTACCTTGATTTGTAGAGGATGTAGTCTAAGTGTGTGAAACAAAGCAGACTGTCACCGATCTCAGTTTTTCCCCTGTAATTGTACTGGAAACAAAACCCTCCATCAGGCCAACAAAAGACCAAAAAAAAAATTATAGTATGCCAAATATTGTCAAATGTCCATTCATTGGGGAATAATCGTTGGGAAGTCTCTCTGCTGTGCCATTCTGAAACGTGAGTCAGTCTCGCTCTGTGTTGCCTACACCTGCCGCTCGGAGCTCTCTGTCTTTGCAACCACTTTGACTTGCCAGCTACCTGTCACCAGCTCTACTAAACCAATTTGGGACTATATGAAATGATGTTGCTGAGCAAGACAAGTGCAAGCATATGGGATGTAATGATGGACTGGGCCGGAGAAATGCTGGCCTTTATCATCCACATTATCTTCTCTTAGGCATCTTAAAGTTATAGTAAGTTTATGATATTTAATATTTTCTTATTGCGCAGTTTCTTTGGAGAAATAATTTGGATGTCAAATCAAGTTTGACTTTCACAAGTATGCAAATGTAACAAGGTTACATTTTAAAATTAAATAACTGTATTATAGAAAAATCAGTCAAATTCACGTGTACATTATACATTTGGTGAATAAAGCGATTATGATTCTGTTGCACTCACTTTATATAAAGATAACCTTTGCAATCACATTGAGATAGCCTATTTGGGATAAGGCTCTTATATAAAACTCTCTGCTCTTAAGTGGCTTTATAGCTTTTTAAGAGGCAGGATGTCTTGTTTTTCTGAAACCTTCCTCCTGACTCATGAGTTGAGGTTAGGCGAAGAGGGGAGGAAGTTCTGGCAATGAGTTTGATTGCCTTAACTACTAAGATGTAATGTTTCTTATTTCTGTCATGATCAAAGATGCTCTGTGCATGTCATGTTACTATTGTTGAACGTTGCTAATCTGTGTTTCAAGTGTAGTGTATGTGACTTTATAAGAGTGCTCATCTCTCTGTGGCTGAACAAATACACGCATGTGTAATGAAATAGTAACACGTGCGTTAGTCTGGCTAAAGTATAGTTCAATAGTTTATCATTGCCGTGGACATACATGTATATGCACACATGATAGTGACTAGAAAAAGGTTTGTTCACTACAATCAAATGAGTTTCTAGTCAGAGGTGTTCTCTCCCTCCAATCACATCCTGTGCCTGTCCTCTTGTTGTCTGTTCTCTGCATCTGTTCTTCACACTGATGGCTTCCTTTGTACCTCTTATTTGGCTTGTCTGGTTGTGAATACCTAATCATCCTGGATTCTACACTTTTACTCCTTGAAGGGTATATACTTCTTTTCCCTCTGCTTTTTCTCTGCTTGTGAGAGATAATTGCAGAATTTATACAGGTCACATGCTACCCAAATATCAGAATATACCCATGTGTGACATCAATTCAAATTTCTCATGTAATGAGAGGTCTCTCTCTCCACCTCTCTCTCTCTATTTTGAAGTTACAGAGAAGAACACAAGCATCCCTTTGGCTGTAGGCGTGTTTGCGTCTGCGTGTGAGAGAGACACACATTTGGGTAATTTTGTTTGTAAGTGTGTGTGTTGGCATTTGTGACCTCATTCTTTTTAGGCCAAACCAATATATGTAGTCTTGGCTCATTTCCTCTTAGGGTTGTTCTCAAGGCTTTGTTTCGAGGGTCCCCAGCTGTTCTATGGAAAATGTACTGAATAAGTCACTTAGTTGCTATGTTACAAGGGACCATAGCAACAGTATATCACTATCACAGGGAATGTTTTTCCAAAACATCCTCTGAATATCTTGTTCAACCTGCTTAGTTTTTATGTGACTAACAGGGAGAAAGGTATGTAATGCAATGTCAAAAATATATTTTTGGAAGAAAATTATTCCTCTTTGTCGTACATTGTAAAGTAAAGAATAATGGCCATCAGAACTCTGAGCTATATGTACTATAGGTATATCAGTAAGAGCTCTTACCTTTACGAACTAGTAGACCATCTCTGATATATACAGTTCATAATAAACCTGTGCTACCAATTTTATATAGAGAATATGATTACATCCCAAGTACAACCTTTTTTATTTATATTTGGTTCTTTGAAGTGGCGTGCCGCTTGAGTATCTTGTATCAAGGGTTTTAAAAGCCTACCGATTCTCATTACACAAACTGTGTGATTGCTCATTCGCACAGGAAGTAAACACTAGCTAGCCTAGGTCTGGGATAGGTTGCAGCTCACCTCTAGTCAGTCAGCAGTAGCCCAACGTTTCACATAACTTTCTCGTCTGTGCTCAAATTCTACTAATTTTGTCTCTGGGATTTTCCTCATACTTGTGTGTGCTGGCACTTATTTCACAAGTTGTTAAGGTCTTCCAAGAATCTGGTCTTTTATTCGGATTTCGTCCAGGACCACCTGTCCTGACCAGCAGCGATCCAATTCAGCTCCACTTTAGATGGCTTTCGCATGCATCGGGCTCATGGCTACTAGTACTTCAACCCACCACATCTCAGGTGAATGCTATGATCTCATCCTAGTTCCTATTGCACACCTGGCCATTCGGGGAGAGGGAATCGCTCTTTGAATTGCCTCTCTCAAGGTTTCTTCGTTCCTTTTTCACTAAGAGCCTTGGGCTGGGTAGACAATTGTTGTTGTCGTTATGTGGGCCTGCAAAGCCCTTTGAAACATTGTATGTAATATTGGGCTACACAAATAAATAATTAACTTAAACTTAAACTTGACTTAATGGTGCAAAAAGTGCTTGCTCATCTGCTTTGCCTCACCTTGAACATTTTATGATTTTGTAAAATTTACTTTCTTTTTGAAATTCAAAATAATAGAGAATTCTGGATATTTTCTTTGATTAATATCGGCAGAAAAAAAAAGCCCCTTCCATTGAAAAGACTAAGGGTCGCACAAACCTCAGTCGTATGTCAAGGCAAATTGTCAGCATGTTTGTTTGTTGCTGCAAGTACCAATCACGTATGGAGAAGAAAAAAACAACCCCAGTCATAAGAAGACACAAGATAGGCAATACATCCAGTGGCATTGATTTATGTTTTTTTAATTTTGTAATAGAACTGGGGGATTGTCTTTGGTAACATATTATGTTCCTTGTTCCTTAACATTGATTTTTGCCTCCTACTGAACGTCATGGCAGAAAACTTGAGTATCTGAATTTTTCATCAATGATTTTTCTATATTTGATGATATTTGAATATTCGTGCTCTTGTCCTTATATGAAGTTTGCTGCTTCTCATTGACTTCCTCTAACTGTGATCGAATCCTTTACAGCAGGCACATGTTTTTTACTGATCAACATAGTAGGCTTTTAACTATAAACCTCGCATATGTGGTTGGTGCTTACTGAAAGAGCTGATTATACTGCTGACTGTTATCCTCCAGAGTCAAATGACATATTACCCCCACAGTGTCTTTTGCCTTTCTCTTCCTGAGGTGTCAGTGACTGTAGAACCACAGGAACAGGCTTGAGGGAGACTGCCTGAATTATATTTCTCTCTTCACATTTGCCGTCATTTTCAATATCCTCAAGCATGTTTGCGCAGACAAAGCTGGTATTCTCTCTCTCCACTGCATATGGTGTCACACTCTGCTTGCCAGGAGAAAGAGGGTGAGCATCTAGGGTCTTGTGGATGCAAATGTACCTATTAGTATCTCTTGATCTCAACACCCTAAACCGCAGTTTTTGCCACGTCCCATGTTCCATCCCCTCCCTGGTTAAACTTGTAAACAACTGTGTCTAAAACTGTACGATTGGGAAAATGGCCTCTTTTTTAAAGTGCAGAAGTCACGTCCCTCTACTGCGTTCTTTGGCTCATGTGTGATGGCTGCTGGGTAGAGAACCAAAATGACCAATAGAGGAATAACTTGTGAACTTAAACACCATCTTACCTAGTACATGCATTTATAGACTATGTTTGCTGCAGTCTATAAATATATTTAATTAAACCAGATTAATATTGCAATATTTTCCATCCACTATTGTTTATACACATCAGCAGTTTCATGCAGAGCACAGTAATACTTGGCTCTTCGGCACTGTCTGAGTGCATTTGAGAGGAGCAAAATCAGTATTGTGTCTAGGACTCACTGATGTAAATGCACATCCATACTGATGGCCCCTGTGTGCCAAAGGCCTTTGTGGTACTTTTTCTGCATTGTTTTTACCACTTCACATTGTAGTGCCTGCTGTACCCCCACATCTGCATCATGTGAAGAGGCTTGTGGAGTGTTTATTTGTTTCAATATCCCCGCTGGTGTCTGCCTGTTAATAGTGTATGAGTGGCTTCATAGCTCTATCAAATTAACACTACAGTGATGTTTTGTCTGTCATTCTACTTTGCTGTTTTCATTTCCAATTTCTGTCCTGTTCCATTTCATCACTCTCTCCTTTTCGCACTCACTGTTTGCGAAGCAGTCAACCTCCTATCATAATGTTGTCCACTTGGGAGTTGGAGTGCATTGGCTAGGATGTTTACACATATCACTGATAAATCGTTTGGCTTGAGAGCAGGCCTGTTTGAATCGTTTATCTCATTTGGTGTTTGGGGAAACAAATTTATCGTTATTTTTTGTAATTAAAAAGGATTCCCATGGGTTGGTTTTTTACTTAGACAGTGTTCCTGAAACACTCTGTAGTAGCCCAGTTTGGTCTGGGTGTAGTGTAGTGTATTCCAATGTGTCATATCCTTGTCTTGATAAAACATTTGGTCATTCTCTCTCACAGTAAACAAAATTTTCTTTCCATTCTTCATTATGTTGAACATCAGAATTGGGGTCATAATAGTGTCTGTATGATTAGAGTACCTTATTGAATAAGCTTATTGTATTTAGGCAGAAGTGCATCAGTACAACTTACTGTTTTACTGAGTCAGTATGCATATTTCTGTCAACCCCTTAGCTGAATTGGAGTAATTAAATTGACCATAGGTGTGAATGGGAGTGTGATTGAGTTCTCTGTCTCTGTACCAGCCCTGCGATAGACGAGCGAACTGTCCAGGGAGTACTCTGCCTTTCGCCCAGTGACCACTGGGGCAGGCTCCTCTCTGTGGGATAGGTCTTCTCAGCGACCTGTCAGAAGGTCACAGTGTCATTACTGTAGCTATCATAATAGCCATCACAGCCCTGCTGAATATGTCACAGACTGAAAACCATTTTCATTTGTATTTTTAAAAAAAGCATGTGCCCCATTTTCTCCTTTTCTGTTTTTTTTATACATATTTATTCCAGCAATTTTGTGCTGCAGTTATGTTGACACATTATTACCGTTCCTTGGCGTTTTACTGCTACATTCCCATGGCATTAATCAGCTGTAAATTAATCAGCAGGGAGTGTGTATGTTTGTGCCTCTGTGTGTCTCTGTGGATTGTGACTGCAGTAATATGCTAAGTGTCATGTCCAGATCTCAAGACTGTTTTTTGTCTCTTGACAGTTGCTTGTTTGGCCTGGTGTCAGCTGTGTAATCACGCTGCTGGGTGAAGGCTTAGTTATAACAACACCAAAGAAACAACAGAGAAATTCGTACAACTGTTTTCCTCTCAGAAATTCTCTCAACCTTATTGAGATGAGCCAAAAATAGAGACAACAATATAAAGATCCTGTATATCCTTACAAAAAAGAATGTATTATATTAATTCTTAGGTCAGAGTCTTTCGACCAGACATGGTATAAGCGGTAAATGGAAAAAAGCAGAAGGCTTGCTCCAACCAAGTACGAAACATTGTTTTGTTTGGGGAAAAGAACAGGACAGCCTTCAAAACTATGTCTGTCTACAGATAGTAGTATCTGTAGATACGAAGCAGATATTGATATGGGAATTCTGTTGCATCACCCACCTTGTTTTTTGAGACATGTGACCAAGATAGATAGACATATTTGTATCACCAAATATTTCAAATTGGCTGATAAGAACAGAATGAATCCAATTCAGTTGTCTGGTTTCCATTTTATTTTATTTTATTTTATTTTTAGGAAAATCTTTGGAAAGGTTGAGTGTTGCATTGATATTTTTGTACAGTATATAAAAAAAACTAAATCTCTCCTTTTTTGGTACCATGTTACCTTTTAAGGGCATCTAATATGCATTTGCATATGATTGTGAAAGATATACACTGCATTTCAGTTGGACTGCTTAAAACAGAATATACAAGTTTAGCAATAGCATCAGTGAGAGTGATGAACACAGCTATGGTTTAGACAGATGGATTTTGAATTTGTCCTTCATACACACAGTGCTGAAGAAGCATATACTGTAGCAGTATGCTGTGTGTAGAAAATCCCCCTGCAAGATATTTTTTTCCAATTACTTGTCTTTTCTTGCTGCCTTTTTCTCTTGTAGTGCCATGATTGAATTGGTTGTGAAAGGCAATATCAGAAGTTTTATTTAATTTAACTTTTCCTTTGATGCTGGAGGCAATGGCCGCTTTTCTTCAAATAGTAAATTGATGATTGTTTTTGGTGTTTTTCATCCCAGTCATTTTTTAAACATCAACTTGAGGACCCATGGAACAGTATGGGACCCATGAAGTAGTCCAAGCTTGCAGTTTGTGCTGCATCTAAAATCTAAATTAGTATATTAATAATATTAGCATATTATTAGTATATTAATATTAGTAATAATATGCACAAGCTATTTTCTGCTAGTTAATATTTTTGTCTTATTAGTTTTTAAGATTGAGATTTGGGGAACAACTAAGTATGCATGAGCGGTTCTAAGTTCGATGGGTAGTTTAATTTAAATATGATTTCAAGAGAATACTCACTGAGAGAAACAAATAAGATGTGTGAAGAGTAAAGGCAGAAGGGTTTTTCAGAATGAAGTGCAGAGTAGAAAAAGAGTGAAGCTGACACAGCACAGATTTAGTGAAGAGAGAAAACAGTGAGGTGACAATAAGCCACGACAGACGGTGAGGAGTAAATCAGACCTTGGGAAGCCTGAGACACAGAGAAAGGTTGGAGGGATGTTGATTGATAGGGGAATAGATAGCGTGTTGTACATCACCAGAGTTAAGAAGGTGTTAAGTAGCCTTATGCTGTACTGAGAGAGATGTATGAGACTGGTAGAGGAGGGATGTGGGAGCTGGATGGAAGGAAAAATAATTATAGTGATGTGGAGGTGGCAGTTTAGAATATTAAGTTGAGAAGCACATAAATCAGGCAATATTGACACTATAAGGCCACAAGGCAGAAATCAGTTTAGGGTGAGATTACAAAACATCTGGTTTGAGTTGTTTTCATTATTTTTTATTTTTGTTTCTTTTGTAGCATATTCATTTTGTGATTCTTTATTTTTTGTCATTCGGACTGTGTCGTTCATTTAGGTGTAGTCGCCCACAGGGAATAACTTACTGCTATCACAGCAATGCTTGTGCACAATATTGCCTTATTTTTCATAAATGTAATGCAAGCAATAATTGGCATAATCCTTTGGTGTAACCACCCTATTTTGCTCATTAGAGGAGGATGAGTACATGTCTATTAACTGTGTCTCTCCAGGCATTATCATAATGCAATTTAAAAATAATGACATGTTGAGAAAGAGGACCATATTTTTTTAAATATTGCTCATACTATGCAAGCAGTCCATACAGTAGGAGCCATGCTCATTGATTCGCTGCATATCGCTAAAGATATGGTGCCCATGTATACAGTGGAAAAGCCTGGGTTTATCCACAGGCTGAAAACTATCGTTTGCAAATGTAAGCAACTCCCACTCCCCTGAAACTACATAGTGCACTTTTAGAGATGACAGCTTGCACTTGAACCCCAAAAGGGAAATTCAGTGCCCTTTATTAACGGAAGGAAAATTTAGTTTGCGTTTGTTAATTTTCATTGCTAAAATAAAAGTAAAACTTGCTTTGAGTCATTTTTTTGTCAATTGTAGTTTGTTTTTAAAACGGGGAAAAAAATCAGTTAAATTCATAAATCAGGTTTGGTGTGAAAAAAGATTTTATTTTTTTTATTTTTTTTTATTTTTAGGCCATATCCCAGTTTGAGTTGTTGTTAAGTTTTGTCATGTTCTTTCTCGTAAAGAAATCTACGAGTATAACATGAATACATGGTTTTTGTTATGTACATGGCAGGGGAAATCAGTTCCACCAACAATTCCATCCCAGAAATGCAAGTAAAACGATTCGGCTTGTTTTTCATTTGTAATTACGTATGAATTCACCACATTAACTGTGAACAGAAGAGTCTGACAATAGACTGTCGTTGTTGTTGTTTGTGATATATTTGATCAAAAGAGCCATGCAGACAGAGATCCTGCAGCCTCTGACTACCTTTGTCTTGTTTAAAAGTGAAATTCTGACATGGATATTTACAGAGCAGAGGTCACTTATTTTTAATTCCAAAGGGAGATAAAGACTTTGTTTACCTTTTATTTACCGTGATTATTCCTCACACTATAAGTACCATCAAAATCTATAAGCGTTACCCATTCGTCTGTATTCAAATTTTTAAGGAATACTCTATTCTATAGAAGAGTCTTGAGTCTGATCTAGCTGTATTTTGTCATGATAGAATTTCTTTCAGCAGCATGTACAGCAGCTGTGTCATGCAAGTGACTTTGCAGCTTACCAGTCAGATGATGTACCCTTAGGCCTGTGTGGTTTGTAGCACCAGCTGCAAACTCCCATTCCTCAGGCCTTGTATGGCACTTCATCTCTACAATGTCTGTGGCGGTGCCAAAGTCTCTGTGGTTTTTCAAATGCTTTTCTTTGAATCATAAATTTGACTTGAAAGGAGAGAGAGAATGGGTAAATGAATAAGGTCTTGGGGAGTATGCAGGTTTGATAGATATAAGGTACTTTACTGATCAAAATCAATAAAAGTGTTTGGCCAAGAATGGAGCTGTAATGAAGTTTTGAAGTGTGTTTGGCTGTAGAAAATTAACCGGGTCACACACAGGTCTATAAGAGGACTTAGTAATTAAAGACCGTGTAGTAGCAGCATGTCTCTCATTTGGCCAACAGTATCATAGTCCGGCCATGTGACTCACATTTGGCAGTCTGGCACTCTTTGCTCTAATAGTTTTCAGCAGAAACACTGAAGCTAATTGTCTGCATCACTGGTTGCTTTCATATGTTACACACGCATGAAAGCATTAATACTGAATATTCAGTATTGTAATGATTCAGTATTTCTTTGCACAGCGTGGTATCGCTTTGATAAATAGATAAAAGATCAGTTGTAAATAGACTTAAGCTAGCTAACCTAAAAAATGGACACAGTTTGGTACATATCATTAGGAAACTCATGTAACATTTACTGCCCTAACTGGCAGCAGCCACCAAGTTGCACATTGAAATGGTACATAACCCAGTGTTCCCCCACCAACGGCTCAGTGGGCATATCCAACCAGGGCTACCACCAGGTCATTTTCTTTTTGAAAATGGTATTAAATGTAAAATATGGTGGCTGAGATCCCTGGGATTTACACACTGGCCATGGTACATCAATAGTAGCTGTGATTTTAGGCTTGAGTCTTTCTCTGCCTGTGTCCCATGTAGGGGTGTAATGGTACACGTAATCACCCCAAGCTGTTCAGTACAGGACATTTGCTTTGGTGCCTGCATGAATCAAAAATTGCCAAGCTGTAGCCACACTAGTGCCGAGCAGAAGTAAAATTTACAACTCCCGAGTTCCCCCACGGTGACATAATACTATTGCAGACACCCGGACGTTGATGCATTTAGCACTGTTGAGTCTTGTTGCGCAACTGGACTTAGTAGTAAACGTAAGCATAGGTGAGCCTCGTTTGGCAAACATAACTGAGAAGGCAGAGCCTGAGGACCCTCCTGCACCCTTTAGATCTCCTGTTTGAGAACAGTACTCTTTCACTGAAAAATACAGCAAGTGCCAAGTGATAGGACAAAGACTAGTTTAAGATTTTGTTTCCAAATACTGATTTTGGATTGTTTGCCATTGTTTGACATTTTGGGGTTTGGTGAGCTCACGTTAGGATAATTTTCCTTTTTTTTAACAATAGCATGATAATATTGTAACATATAGTGTGCACACAGCTTTTTAGAAAGTCTGCAATACTGTGTTATATTTTTACATGTCATGAGGGCATTTTCTAGTTGTGCTGTTCTCTTGACCACCACAGGCAGTCAGTGTGACGGTAAATGTATACGTGGCACTCTTTATACAATGAGTCCTATTCCCAGGCTATACAGATGGAGGACGCAGAGTAAACCAAGCTAAAACAAACGAGTGTTACTGTTTTACTTATGACTTATGACTGTTTTCTTTACTCAAAATTTCTTGTTCCAGTTGTCACTCCTTACTCTATTTACACAGTCTGTGTACTGTATAGGATTTATGCCAGCATGATTGAAACTTTAAATTAACAGCTAAAAAGCTACGGTAAAAATTAAATTGGCTAAATAGCAATAATGTTCATCTCAACACTTTTTTTTCATTTATTGATTATGAATGACTAAGTTAACAGCTGTTAATGACTTGTAAGTTAGAGAACACGTGCTTCGTCAGCAGCTTCTCTAGGATGGCATAGCAGCATACTGTCTGAGAAATCGGTCAACCAGCCTGCTGGTGTTGTAAGAAAATGCATTCAAGAAAGCAACGATGTGGCAATAATCTTTGGGCAACCTTTTGAGGCATATTCACAAAATGCGATGTCAGTGCTGACACTGCAAATCCTGCAGGCCTAGTGAGCTCTCTCCTCTGGGTTCTCCTACAATGAGACAATCATTCAGAGCTGTGGCTCATTTGCATCCTGTCAATACCCACCCAAAACAGCTTTCTAAAATAGAAGACTCAGGAGCAGGAAACATACAACAAAAGCTGTGTTTATGTGGGTTTTTGTCAGTAAGCTTCACAAACTCCATTCACACACCAAAGCAAACTATTCTAATTTGATAATACAAGGCAATACATGTCCAGTAACTTTGAATGAAGTGTCATGATCACAGCCTGATATGACACTTGAGGCGCCAATACCTATGTTGCCTGGAGTAAACTTACATAATCAGGTTCCTTTATCAAAGATGACTGTTTAATAACGCCCCTTTGCTTTTGCCACATTTCTCTGCAGTACTTCTCAGTCTAGATGGGAAGCTCTTCAATCGTAGATTGCGTTGCGTGTGGCAAATGCAGAAATTATTTTCGTAATGAAATTATTTGTAAAAATTTAATTGCAGATTGTCATCTTTTGTAGTTGGCATATTTGTTGGCAATAATTCACGTAGGGCCATTTTGTAATTTTGTCATAGTATACATAAGGGTGAACGATTTTAGAGGGCATATGATTGCTTAAATTTACAAGTTAATGTTGCTATTAATATTTATAGGCCCTAAGTTGTAAAAAAATAAGGATAAAAACTTGCTATAGAAATACAGTAAATGTGTAACTTTAAACAGTTTAAACAAGATGGGTTGGTTCAATTAAATTTTTAATCTTTTACATTGAAACAGATTATTTCGAAAGATAGTCATTTCAAAAGTACCCTTTCTTACGTATTCAAGTAACAAGGACTCTTGTTTTGGCATCATACTTTGAAAATAGTAGATGATCTGAACGAAACAAAGAGTCAGAATTAGATAATTTTCTCCAAAACATCAAATCCAAACTCCAAATTGAAACATCAATAAAACAATTGAAGGGTCAATTAAAGCCAGTTTACATCATTTAAAAATTGCAGACACCACAAAGAGATCATGTTGCTTCTAGACTTCTGAAATTATGTGAGCTATCAACATTATCAATAAACCTACTGTCCACACAGACTTAAGCTATGTTAGAATCCACTTTTCGAACTAAGTTCAAACAAATCTAATCTAATACACAAATACAGTAAATGTCAATGTTTGACAAGAATGTTTTTTGTTGTGGTGTGTGTTTTGTTTTAAAATAGTGCCCAGTTTGTCATATCATTTGCTCAACGTAGGTGTTCTTTGGTTGTTTTGGCTTTTCGTTCAGCAGTTTGCACTCCTTCGCTATTTTATGTTAGTTTAATTGTTGCATAACAGTCGCAAACTATTTTGTCTTTATTCAGCTCATTTCATTCTAGTGTTGATGATTTTCTTTTAAATATTGAAAATATTACATACTGTTATTTTTCCACTTTAAATGCTCACCTAAATATGTTGTATCATAGGGCTAAGATATTAAAGGTATAAAACGTCAAAAGTTTGTGCATGACTTTTAACTTTTTCAAATGTACAAAAGGGTGCATTTTGAAGGAAACAAATGAAGATATTGCTTTTTGTCAATGCAAATGACAATTCTGCAGTTCATTTCATTTTTCAGGCAACTTGTGTTAACATTCTAACAGTTTTTAGGAAGGAGTTGCTGTTGCTCAGAGATGTTCAATGAAAACAATTGGGTGTACACAACATTCTCTGTGATAGAGAGCAACAAGGGCCCTAATTATGTCACTTAGAAACTCTGGTTTGACAACGTTATATTCTATGTTCATTGCGCAAGGTTGTTTCTAACAATAGTTTAATGTTAATAAATCAAGGTTGTTTTTATTATCTTGCGTTTAATTGCTTGGCAAGCGAAAAAGGTTGCAGTGACAGCAATTGCTGAAGCAAAATCATGGTGTGGGAGGTGTTCAGAGAGGCTATCGAGAGGGATGTTCGTCCAGCCTCAAAGAAATTCTGGAAAACCATTTGGCAACTCGGAGGTACATCACCCAGGCTGTTCTCAGCAAGGACAGCATGGACTAGGTACATTGTAGAGACGTGGAAGAAACAGTTTGAGGAACATCTTCAAAACAGAGGCCATGGTTCTCTCACTGAAAAAGATGGCTTGTCACCTTTAGATGAGGGGGAGAAACTGCCCCAGGTGGAGGAGTTCAGGTATCTTGGGGTTTTATTCAAGAATGTGGGTAAAAGGGATCAGGAGATTGACCAATAATTATGTTTTTACTGGTAACTTACAGGTCTTTGTTTCCCATCCTCATTTGTGGTCATGAGGGTCGTGACTAAAAGAATGAGATCGTGGGTACGAGCAGCTGAGATGGGGGTTCACTCTCTGTGATCAGGGAGGTCTTCAGAGTATAGCCACTCAGTTGAGATGGTTTGGTCAACTTGTAAGGATGCCCCCTTGGACGACTTCATTTTTTGGTGTACCACGCACGTCCAAATGGGAGGACACCTTGGGGCAGGACATGCTGGAGATATTACATCAGATGGCTTTGGAAGGCCAAGGTATCCCAGAGGAAAGACTAGAGGAAGTTGCTGGGGAAAGGGACATCTGGGCTGCTCTGTTTAGCCTGTTGCCCCTGTGGCCCTGAATATGATTAAGTGGTTTAGAAAATTGATGGATGGAAATTGTTTGGGTGCTTGAAACACCAAAATCCACTTGATACCCCACTTTCAAATACGTGTTTGTAAGTTTTTAAAACCCTACATAACACTAAACACATCCGGTTTGTCCTCTTTTATCTAGTTATGTCAATTGACTGCCCAGTATATCCTTTAAGATTGCAGAGATGCTGGAGCCAAAACAATGACATCCTTCAATCTTCACTTGCACACACACACACACACAAACAAACAAACATATATAGTACATATAAAGCACAGAGCCTGTTCTGAGATGTTATTGATATCTGTAATCATGGAGTGCCCTACTCTAATGGAGAAAGAGTTGATGCCTTTCAGGAAGCCTGGCCTTTTGAAATGTCACAGTCATTTCAGAGGACTATCATTTAAAAGAAGATTTCAGTTCTTTGTCTTCCACTTGTCTTCTCATTCTGTCTATGTTCACGTTTTTTGCAGTTCCGTTTTCAGTGTTTTGTCTCTCTTTCTCTCTCTACCTCCCTCCCTGAGTCAAACATGGGGCTTTGAAGAATGTCACATTGTGCTTTTTGATTCTGGCCCAGGTTGTAGCAACAAAACTACACTCTTCCAATAAAAGGCCTTTGTGTAGAATCACAATGACTTGTTTCTGCCGGAGGCATTTTTTATTTTTTAGTAGAAAATCCTGTACCAGTTTCAGAAAGAACATTCAATTAATGTTTCTTTAAGCCAGTTGGAAATGTTTCCACGAAGAAGCATAGCATAAATTGTTTTTTCCAGTATACAGTCTACACTTTCAAGAAATGGTGTTTCGTAAACTAAAAATTGATCGCAACAGTGCCATCACTTCACAACACTCCACACCACATTTTTACTGCATAGGAAAAAACATTACACATAGCAGCAGATGTTATGCAATCATTTTCAAGTTTGGGAATAGGGAAATGTAAACCCAGCCTACAAGACTCTAGATAGCAGACAGACACGCACAACTCTCTTTTGGAACCCTTTCTGTCAAGGGTGTATGAGACCTAAGCTTTCTTATTCTTTGTTGATGGGACTTGGCAGATATGAGTCTTATAAACTTGACCTTAACATAAAGCCTTTTAAAAAATCAGACAGAGGGTGAAGTGCTTTGCTTTACCAAAGGTCACTCCCACAGATTTCTCCTACGTTGGAGCCGTGCATGGCATCGTGGAGGAAAAGGCTAAAGCCTCTAGCCTGCTGCATTATGATCTTAGACTGAATACATTGTTCCACATGAGCTTTGTTCTGAGCATCTTCAGTCTAAGGAAATCTTTGCAATCATATTGATTAACATGTGTAGAGATGGGTGTTGAGAATTCAGCAAGTTTGTTGGTAATTTGGCTGTCCTTTCCCCATTATTGCATTGTGATCAGCATTTTCCTTCTGTTTATAGGTTGGGATAGTAACAAAGCCAAAGTCATTATTTAAAACTTCTGTCGCTATAGCTTTTGAGTTTCGGTCTTAGGGAATGTGTATAGTAGGGCTGCAATTCCTGTATTGTTCTTTCCTGTCCTTGGACACTGACAGGAACTAACAGTTTGCTATTTGCAGAGACATGAAGTATATTTGAAGAGTGGGCAAGTAAAATGTGAGGGTTCTGCACATGCAAAGTCAGCATTGGCCTGTGGTGTGGAAGAATGTATGGGCCTAGAATGCATGTTGGCCCTAAGATGAGGAGTGGTCAGGCAAATTGTTGGTACATTGTTATCTTGGGACAGTAGAGTGCGTTTGTGCTCTATTATTGTGTTGTGTTTTTCTTCTATTCAATGGGAGCAGTATTCAGATGCACCTTGCATATGTGACTTCGTAGTGCAAGTAGTCTGCGGCGAGCCTCTGTTTTCCCCGCTTCCTGATATTGTTGTCAGACTTGGGGCATTGTGTGGGCGTTCTGGTGATGGCATCTTCTCCCACACCTGCTCGACCCCGGTGTATGAAAATGGAATGGTATGAAATTAAAATAGCCCACATATATACAGAGTAAGTTGTGTACGCAAAGCACTGTGTATTTTTGTGGATATGACACTCAACAAATAAAATAAAAATGACATGTTTGTGGATAGTGAAATAGACATTGTTGGACTGTCTTTTGTGGGTTACAACTAATAAAAAGTCCAATAAAAACTTCTATACCTTTAGTGGTGGAGAGCCACTTGTATAGATGATTTAATCCTGCGCTTGTACCTCGCGGACGAGCCAATCTGTTTCCTTGTCTCTGCCCTGTTAGGCTCAGTCGCATTTCCGCCATCTAAATAGCGATGAACCATGTTCAAGTGCACCAGGCTTGTAAAGGGAATGGCAGGTGCTGCCCTGATTGATTCAATTTACATTTAGGCTTGTATAATTACGAGCCTAAATACTACCCCTTTGTGTCCGGCGCATTACTGTGTGGCGAGATTACATGCCATATACAGTAAGTAACAAAATAGATTTGGAGAAACCCCAAAGCGCCAGGCACAATGACTGAATTAACTTAATCATTTTTTGCGGACCTCTCCGATATACAAATTGCATTGACTTTTCATGTTAATGATTACAATGTGAAACATCATTCAGCCCCATTACAACGGGCCTCTCTTTGTGATACTAATTAATTTACACCCTGTCTCGGCTACTTTGAGATGTTGCTCTTTATGTTCTGTAACCTTTATAGTCTGTGTGATCTCAGCCTTTTCTTTCTACTTCAGTCACTTTTGCTCCCACTGTTTGATTTAGTCCTCCATCCATCCTTCTATCTATCTGTGTCACATGGTTGTTTTGATTCTCAGTGGTGGCACTGTGATGAGATGAGAACATGCAGTGCTGCTGTTGGATGACTGCCAACCTGACATTCAGCTGTCCATCAAATGTCGACATGGATCCTTGTTACACTCTTCCCTCCCTCAATGTTCCTGCCTGTCATTTTGTCACTCATCTCCAACATAATATGCTCTTCTTCCTTTGGTTCCTCAACTCCTCTTACACCTTTTTTCCTTTTGTCAAGCCAACCTCAAGCTTCCTCCGCTGTCAGAGATGTCAGTTTGAACTCTGCTTCCTCCTCTATATCTTACCTCTTACACTCATGCTTGATGTAAAATTTCTTTTCCCACTCTCTTGAGGTTTTCAGTAAATGCAACA
Source organism: Brotula barbata (assembly GCA_900303265.1). Classification (NCBI taxonomy): domain Eukaryota; kingdom Metazoa; phylum Chordata; class Actinopteri; order Ophidiiformes; family Ophidiidae; genus Brotula; species Brotula barbata. Next base: position 144,978 of record OMNV01029492.1, read on the forward strand.
ATTTCTTCAGATCTCATCATTTAGTCTGTTTGAACTGGAAATGGCTCTCTTCTTTGGTGATGTTTTCTCCCCAACCCTGTTGCACTTATCTTAATCCACCACTCATTGCTCCTCCTTGCATTTTTATTTATCTTTTCCTTCACTGTTTGTTGCTCTGTTCTATCTTCTTCTTGTCAGTGTCATTTATTATATTCTGTTCCACTTTAGAAAACTGCTTCTTTACTTAAATGAGTAAACTTCTATCCATCTGTCTGTAATCTGCTAATCCTGCTAGTGTTTATAGAAACATATTTATGCCAAATACTTGAAAAATACTGAAAAGAACAGTCAAAGTGACAAGAATGTTATCAGGGGGCTGTGCATGCAAGACTCCCTTTCCTTTTCCCTTCCCCTTCCCTGGAGAGTAACTGTCCAATGAACTGCCAGTATATCAATGACTAGTCATGTAAGTGGAACTGGAGAGAACGGACACATTGGACGTGTGTGTGTGTGTGTCTGAATGCAATGCCTTCTCTGGACGCATTGAAGTACCGCCTACTCCACTGATGCTCCCACTACACAGTAGTATGTACTCATTATGGGTCTGCGAGGGAAGCAGGTACAAGCATTTGCAATATAACATGCATCAGGAAAAAGATTTACAATTTTGGTTAAATTACATTTATTGGCTTTTTACTCGCGAAACGTTTATTGTAACATTGTGTAGTCTTCAACTCTAGTACTTCGGGTTCACCATTGAGGTCCGTGTGTGTGGAGCAGCAACCCTGCCGGCAATTAAAACAAAGGAGATAAACTCAGTAGAGACTATGTTTATTTATGTTATTTAGCTCATTTATTCCATTTAAGCGCAGTGTGAGACGTGCAATAAGAATGAGTAATAAACTGCAATACAAACCGAACCATGGGCTTTTTGAACCATTACACCCCTAGTCGGGTGGAACCTAGAGAGAGTTCCCCTCTCAACTTAGAGAGGGGAACAACGACCTGGAGAATCTTAAAACTGATGGACTACTACAGAAACAAACAATGTCAAAGTTTAGTATTTCATTCAGCCAAATATCCTTTAACTTATAATTAACTAACTTATTTGACTTTGATTTTGACAAATTACCTCCTGCACACAGACATAAAGTGTCAGGATTTTCTTTCTTTCTGCTCGTGCCAGATTTACTTAGATCCACCTTTGTTGTCTTTGTTTTTATATTAAAAAAAAATGCCTTGTTTGTAATGTATCCCACCAAACAACAACTTTGCATATTGTAATTAGCAGGCCACCATGCAATACAGATCAATGGAAAGCAATGTAATGATTTCCTTTCTAATGGTTTTTAGATGAAATGTGCTCTTTCTCTATTGATAAATTTTTACATAATATTATTTTTATTAAGTACAGTAATTAAATGAGCTCGGGGATAACCTACAAGTTCCAGAAGTACCCTAGGTCGATGAGTTGTACAAAATTGTCAGGCTGTGTCAATGTGATGAGATATTATGCTTGCTTGCTGCTAAGCATGATTTTGGTTTCAGACTAATTGACACACTCACACACACACACACACACACTCATTTCTCCATTTTTTGTTTTCATTTATTTTTTGTCTTAAGGTGTGCAGAGTCCCTCATTGAGTGTTTTTTGGGGAACTACATAATTCAAAAGCCTTGCTTGTGTTGGCAATAATGCTGGAGAGGTGGGAAGGACTTATTTGTTTGATAGAAAAAATATCTAAACAGAGGAACACTAGTTGGTCTCACAACCTCTTTTCTATTTCCCCACTGGGCAAATGAAGACATTAAACCCTCCATTCATCTCTTCATGGCTCAGCAGGAGACCTCCATCCAGCTCTCCCTTCTGTTCCTGGTCTTCTGTCTCCTTGATCCTCAGTCATTTATCCTCTGCTCACTTTTCCCCTGTGGTGAAAATGTCAGACCATCGACATGTCCTGATATTGATCACACATATAGTCCTTGAATTGGAACACTCTTATATAAGACTCGATTGTCAAAAAAAAACAAAAACCCCAAAACAACAACAAAACATTTGCATCATTAATGATGCATGCATTTGATCTCAGGAACAGCTCGCTTGGGTACAGATAGAGAAATACATTTCTTATGCTTCTGTGTATGTATGTGTGTGCATGAGTGTGTGTGAGAGATATGGCAGACATGTCTATAACGTGCTTAATGGAGCCACAGATTTACTCTTGTGTAATCTGATAGATATGGATTGCGTTGGCATTGCGGTCTCTTAATTTTTCCTTCTCTACCTCCTCTGACTCTGTCTCTACTCACTATCACATCACCATAAAATACTTATCCTAGACTATTTTTCCCAAACTCACCAAGTGTGTTTTTCCTATTCTGTCTTTCCTTTTCCTCCTACCATTTCCTTCATTTTTAAAATGCAGATTTTTCAAACATCAGCTGAAATTATAAAAAAAATTGACAAATATATGTGCTTGTGGGAGACATCATGACAATAGAGTAAAGAAGTATTGTTTATGTGACATGGAAGAGGTAAGGACACTGAGACCTCGTATGTGTGCTTTAAGAAAATATATTTATTTATACACCACTGAGAGCTGAAAGTATGGGATGGGAGTAAGAGCACCTGAATGGAAAACACACAGGCGCTGTTCTGGATGATGTAGGACCGCCAGAAAAGGAAAACTACTCATGTTTATTAAATTACCACTAACGCTATCTGGGAGAGCTTTTGTTTTTTCGTAATATGTACCCTGGTATTAAATAGACGTAACTTAGCGTTCATGCTCAGGACTGAGCAACATTTCTGGTGATTTTCCACTTCTGTTATCCACTGACATGAGGCTAAAATCAGATATCCAGCAACCAAAAACATCCAAGGGCATGATAAATAAGTGTGAGGTTACAACTTGTGTTTATGTTGTGTGTTGTACTGCATTATGCAAACATATACAGTTGGCAAAATAAAATTATCTTACAAGAAAAATGGTCAATTAGATTTTTTGGTGGAAAATTAATCATTTACATTAATTGACTAATCAATAAAATAGTCGCTGAATTAATAAAATAGTGAAATTAAACAAAAATAGTTGTTAGCGGCAGCTCTAATGTGAAGTGCTTCTCTTCAAAGATAGATTTAACTAGAGGGCCATTGTATGACATTATTTTAGGATCTTTTATTATTAGTTCAGTATTTATTTGTTTTCTAAGATAATTACACCAGAATTGTTGTAAAGACTTCAATGACATAATGAAATAATACATTTAGCGTCCAAAAATTACAAAGACCTTCCAGTTTTAAACAATAGATGGCGTGACACCCATCATTTCCATGTACATTTCCCTTTTTGTTTTATTTAATTGTCAGGGAAGGGTGCTCCCCTCTGACAATTGTATAAAGTCTGACAGTCTGTTTGATGTGTATGACTTTCCCTTGTTCTCTGTTGGAACCAGTTGGTTGTTTTTTATGTCTTCCGGACTGGATGGGATAACGGCACAAGCCTGCATGTACACACACACACCAATGAAAGAGCTCCTGTTTAAGCTGGGAGCATGTGCCTGGTCATGTCTCTGCTTTTAATTACCTTCTTTCCCATCTGGACTATCTGGCATTTGTACAGTTTTTCTCTTTTGTTTCTTCCCCCCATTTTCTGCTCTCTTACTTGTATTAGAACTTAATTTTACATCACAAACTAACATATACAAAGAGCTATTCTCTTATTAGGAGCGATGGAAAGGTAATCTATTAAAATTTATCGTAACTCATCTCAAAGTAGAAAACATCTCAAGAAATGGATACTTGTCTTTGTAACTTTTATCTACTGTCATTAACAATGAGCTCTTTTTGCTTGGAACTCTGCTAGCTTCTATCACCATGAAAAACTCTTGAAAACAGCCCTAGAAACAATTAGGCAATACTTCACTGAACAACATTGCTGGCTTTAATATGAACATGACCCTGGTAGATGTGCTAAGGTGTTAATTTTAGATACCTTGTGGTCCGGCGATTTCAGCATCTGGAGGTAAATAGCAGTACATCCCTTCCATTTATGTGGTGAGACAGACTTTCAGTGTATTCTACTGTAGTGAGGAGAAAAAGGGGGTTGAATATTATCGGACTTGTTTTGCCTGTCATGATAAATGGTAGCTGCTCACCAGGAGATCTGGAGAAGTTAGATACATTAGTCACCAATATCAGTGTTTGCAACACTACGGACTTTCTCCTGCTGTCCAAATCTACGTGCATGTCAGAATCCCTTAGCATTTTGACCATGAAGTGAGCCTTTCATTTTCTGAGCCCATTAAAAACACTGATAAAAATGCTGTATACCGACAACATTTAACCATATCATTACAAATTGTGTTTACATACTATGGACCCTAAGTATGTTGTTCAGGTTGTCATTATTGTGATGTTCAGAATGAGAAGCCAGACTGTCTCTGAACTTGTGGATACAGGATTTAATGAACTTTTTTGTCTGTTCTGATTAAATGAGGCACAGCAACTATGCTCATTGTTGTAGAAATTTTAATTGCTGGCAGGTGTTTGGGTGTTTTCACACCTTTGTTTTCTCTGGTCTAAATCAATTGATTCTCCTTGGTTTGGTTTCTTTTCACACTGGGAAAAATCCAAGCAAACCAAATGCATCACTACCAACTACATGAAAAGGTTCACTCCACTCATTGGTCTGATGTGTCTGGGTGGGAGCAAGAAATTAAGTACTGGAAGACGGTTCTGTATTCTGTACATGCCAGTATTTCAATGAGTGAAATTATGAAGCAATTTTAAATTGAGCAACAGCATTTGCTCATAACCATAATGATTATCTGGGCAATATATTTAAACCAGCAGAATGCCAAATGCACTTTGCGAACACGTCTTGAACAGTCTGTACTACCTCAAAGTTTGCAAAGAATATATGCTCTAGGCTTCAAAAGATTGAGCAGAATGAGGGAACTAATAGGAATCTACAACAACATGCTAAGCGGAGATTTTAGGCTCAAACTTATGGATTACAGCTACAATAGTCGGGTTTGACTGTGGTCGGATTACTTTTTCACCACAAAGCACTCCAGAGTTTGCATATGAAACCTAATAAAAAGGTGTAATGTAACAAAAGCAAATGCAGATTACATAAAAATAGAATAGTTGTTGGCCTAATTAGATAGTCTGGTTTTGTTCATGCCTTGAACTAAGACTACGAGAGGACTGCATTAGCGCTGCTCAAAAGAACATGATGTTCAGAGTTGAAGAGGACTCTTAATATAGCTGTGACAACAAAATTCATTCTGAACCCACTAGCAGATACATTTAATTTTGCAGGGCAAAACACTTCACAGTACATTGTCTACAAAAATGCTTTGTATATTGAAAAGGTACACAACAGTTTAGTCATTTGTTTTTATTTCCCCCTTTTAATCAGTGCAGGAACGGTCAGAGGTCTCTGAACAAATGGAAGTTCACAGACACAGATGGTTGTTTAAAAGTGAGTTAATTGGATTTGTTTGAAATCCAACCTAGTCATATTGGCTTCCATTGCTGTGACAACTCATGCTTTTCATCCAGAGCAAATTGCATGCATTTTCCATTTAATTTAGTCACTTAGTAGTCACTTTACTAACTTAGTCGGGCTAAGATAAATCAGTGAATTGAGGTCAACCTTTTGGCAGAACAAACACACGGGAAAGCCAAGTGACACAGCCCCAAAGGGAACACCAACACCTAAAACACAGTTGAGAACATATTGTATTTTGTAAAATTTCAAAAACATAAAAAACATAGTATATAGCTTAGCAACATTTTGTTTGTTTGGTATGGGTGTGTGTAGAAACACAAAGTCTATCAATTTGTAAATTTACATGTAAAACCTACAACCTGTCCTGTGCTGTTCAAGTGCTGTGGACGGCCGATGAGCTACTACAGGGCGCCTAGTCAGACATCACTAATGCACAGACGAGCAGTAGAGGAGCACTCTGTGCTGCCCTGTACGATACCCTGGACCGCTGCACATCTTGCCCCTGCTAGGTTCCACCACTTGTTAGAATTGATTCGTAGATGCATACATTCTCAAATAGCTTCCAGCGCCCAAGCTTAAAAGAAAATGCCTTTATTTAAGACAGACTACCATTTAAGCATTATTATTTTTAAAATCCATTCCAACAGTTTAAACTTTTACTCCAACTAGGGAAGTCATTCAAAGTAATACTAATTGATAGCTCTTTCAATCAATTTTAAGTGTCTGGTAATGAATCACAACATGTCCTGCAGTTCTTACAAATAAAAGCATTCCAGCTAATGGATTTTTATGACCCCTTAACTACTAGGGCTTTCATGTGAGAAATCTGTAATACGTTTTAAGGTTGAAGTAATAATAGCTCAACGTCAAAAAGAGCAAGTGAAATTGCCATTTATGAATAAATCAGGAGCTAATAGCAGTATTCCCTATGACTGAGCGACTGAGCAGCAGAATGGTGAGTAAGTCATGAACATGTCATTGAACTATTGGAATTATTGCAGAGAAAGTGGAAATGGATGGATTAGACTTTCGGTATGTGTTAATTGTCTTCTCATTGTGGTCTGTAGATCTATAATACAAAACTTAAGATACTTTCTTACTTAATGACTTAGCGCTTATGCCTTGCCAATTTAATGTCACTATCTTCTTCTTTCTTCACTATTTTTGTTATTTAATAGTTTTAAATAAATAGTACTCTCATCCAAAACTTGCACGTCATACGAGTGCACATCTCTGCTAAAGGATTCTCTTCCACTGCAAATTGTGACAGTGTGGAAAGTAACAAACCTCAGCTTTAAATTTGTTGTGAGTTGATTTGCAGGTCAGTGTATGTTAATGGCTTTCATAGATTGATTATTGGGAGGGACTGACTCCCTCCAAGTGTTCCTGACTGATAAAGGACCCAGGGCTGCATGTTGCCAGAAGCCAGCTAGGCCAAGCATGCTAGGCCTGTGTCAGAGCCAAGCCTCTTTGTGCTGCCAGCTTTACCGGGCTCTTGGTTGCCTGCTGTCAAGACAGTGCACAATGACAACCACTATACTGGTCATTAATATGTAATATCCATCAGTCATAACAGTCAAACAGTGTACAAATCCACAAAACCCATCGTGTATATTTGATAGCTTGGACTCTCTTGTGCTTGTAAGGTCATACCTTCATATTTCCCTTATAGTAAAAGCTTATTTGTGTTTTGCGTCAATAGGTTAACCTTGCAAATATAATCCTTTAATTATCAATGACTTAAAATAAGTAAAGACAGAGGCTTTTAATTTTGTGGTTGCAACATAGTTATGCCATTATCCTGCATACGGCATGTGACAATGTGTGGTTTAGGTCATCAAAGTATGTGTGTGTTAGTGTATCCTAAAGGGAAAGTTCTCCAGGATTTCTCCATACTTACAGTTCCATCTAGACATCCATCCATTTTCTAACCGCTTAATCCTGGTCAGGGGCGCGGTGGCAAAGGGCCAACAAAGCAGCCCAGTCCCTTTCTCCAGCAACATCTTCTAGACTGTTCTGGGGATCCCAAGAAGTAGCTGAGATAGCCGAAAGATGTAATCTCTCCAGCGTGTCCTGGGTCTGCCCTTACTTTGTAATTTTTTTCTAAAGTAATACACATACTACAGATACTTTCTGCAAAGGGGTACAGGGTTCCCACAGAGTCTTAAAGAGTCTTAAAAAGTCCTCAATTTAATAATCTGAATTTTCAACCATAAAAAGACCTAAAAAATGTCTTAAATCAGATTTTGAAAATCGTTAAATCCGTGTACCTAAATATAGCGTACTGTGTATTGCATGGATGATTCACCAGACAAAACGGAACGTTCACGTTATGGTTGTTAAGGTTGGACTTGTACCTTTTTTTACGTAATTTTAACTATATATTTTTATTCAATTGGTTTTTTTTGTTTTTTTTTCAGGAAATGTGTTCTTAAAAACCAAGAATGCACAATGTCACCTAAATTCACAATGGCTTTGTTTATCAGATAATAATTGTATGCAATTTAAGCAAGAAGAAAGAAAGAATGTAATTTTTTTTTTTTTTTAAAGGAAACTAATTTATTGATCATTGTAAGGGGAATAGTAAATAGTAAATATACAACAGTATTTTTGATCCGATTACTCGATTAATCAATGGAATAATCAGTAGAATGCTAGATTACTAAAATAATCGATAACTACAGCTCTAGCTACCATTCCTAGATATAATGTTCTCATAGTGTAGAATTTCATGAACAATGAAGAACAACAAACATGCAACTGACGTGTTGTAGGCCAATTCTATGCATATAAAATGTCACAATTACATGACCATGTCAGTCTCTGTGCTGTTCATGTTCATGCTAAACAGTGTCAGGTCAGCACATCCATGAAATAAAATAGAATAAAGACAGGCCACTTAGCTACAGGGACATAGTTTGAAATAAATGTTTAAAGCCTACTGTGACCATTACAAAATTAACGGGGTTTGAAATCTATTCTGAAAAAACAAAACAAACAAACCATAAATTAATAGGAATAGCTGCTTATCTTTACACAGTAAACATACTTCAATGCTAGGCTTGCTAGTATCCCTTTCGTAACATCATCATTCAAGCATAGCCCACAGTTAATATTTATGTCATGGTTTCAGCCTCTCTCTCTCAACCTCAACGGCTTGCTTATAATCTTTGAAGCTCTGTATAGTCCCATTGTTCTTGATGATTTCCAACTCAAAAGAGTATGCAAAGGTGACTGAATTTCAGGACATTTCACGATTTCAAACAGAGCCAGGTACAAGAGGCCACATATTCGTGCTGAATTTATATGTTGGAATTATTTTACTTCTTATTCGCTTTGCCTTTGTGAAGCAAACTGCCAAGACATGGGGCATCTCGATTCTGGACAGGGCTAGGTTGTTTGTGCTTAATATTAATGCCAACAGACAGTAATTATTGACAAACACAATAGTCAGACTGAGTCTGAGTGACTGGGAAAGAAGTGGATGATATTGGCCCCTTTTTTGATGCAATGACTGTAGAGGACTGTGAAAGAGATTACATTGAGTAAATTGACTAATTTGGACCGCTTAACAGGGCATCTTTTTCCAAACTCCATTTCTACAATACATGGCTGTTTATACTCATGCACTAACCCTAAACAAAAAAGAAATGATTATGAAAAGCAGTGCAGAAATGTCAAACTATAAATCTCCATACTATAGCTGTGATTTACCACACAACTCTTGATTGTTAGAGATGAAGTCTGGGACAGTTAAATCTGTGTTTGTTCTCTTGTACTTCAACGGTATCTCTCAACCAGCAATTGAGCTGTTTTATTTGTAGTTGCCTGCAGCCCACCTTTTATGTTACACTACTGAAAACTATTGCGAACAGCAAGTAGGAAATGTAATTAAATTTAAAGAGATAATAATAATAATAATAATAATAATAATAATAAATAGTTATAGTAGTTACTATTAAATTATTAATAATAATTTAATCTGCTCTGAGGATGTGCACACCTTTCATTTCAGCACAATGTGAGACTTTCTACTGCTTTTAACTATTATTTATGGTTGCACTGAGTTTTTCTCCATTTGTCTGTTTCATTACGGATGGGGCTGCCGCTCTACACACACACACAAACGTATACAATGTTCGGCAGAGCTGTAATGTTTTAAGGTTTCTCAGTTGTTGGTTAATTTTGTCTACTAATATATAAGTGTATATAAGAGTAACCTACATTTTCAGAAGTATTTCCAAGAAAAGAAACCCTGTTTTATATTCAGACCAATTCAATACCGCACTTGTTCTTGTCCTGGACAGGTACCCTTCCTTTACTGGGGTAAGGCTTCACGGGAAATGTATTATAAAGTGTCTTCTCTCTGTTTCAAAACAACAACCAAAAAAAAACTATATTCACTGTTGAATGATCCCGCGTTAACCGAACACTTTGAGCTCTAACCCTCTTTAGCCTTGTCAGGGTTGTGGTGGCAACAGGACCAATAGAGCAGCCCAAACACCGTGTTCCCAGACCAGCCAAGAAATAGAGAAATCATTTGGCTAAAGCAAGGCTTGTTCTGATTTATCCTCACTGAGCCTTCACCTACATTCAAGGGGAGGAACCTGATCAAGGGCCTTGGTGAGTAATACTGTTCAGCACAGAATACTAGGTAAAGCCTTATCACATGAAATATGATCCCCTTCATTCTCTTGGCAGACTCACTGGTGCTGCTCCATAATTTCAAAACCATGCCATATTTGCAAAAGTGTCACTGCTTTATGAGTGATAGTGATAGTCAGAGAGAGACGAACTTGCAAAGCAGGAGCAGAGGACTTTGGAAATGATGTCTGCAGAGAGATGACTAGGTGCTGGTGCTCTAGTTGGAAAAAACCCCATAAAATTTATGTTTAAAGTAAACATTTGTGGATGGATAGGGAAAGATATTCCATAGTATACTGTACATATGAACAAAATGACAACCAAGGCTATTCTCCTGTGTTGCTGACTACTGGATGTGTATGCCTCTTGAAGGAATGATTGAATTTTCCCTCTGCTGCTGTCTTGTACATTACTGACAAAATATACTGCATTGTGCTGTACTTTTCACTAGTTCACTGGTCACAGCATTGATCCCTTTTAAACTTGTAGCCTTGTTCAATATATTACTCCTGACTCCGAGCAGGAGATTAATTACTAAACAGTGAAATTGTGAAACAATTTTCAAATTTTTCACAGCTGTACAATTAAAAAAAACAACCCAAAACATCCATAGCAGAAATTTTGGTTGGACTCCTGCCAGTATTAGTCAGCTAATGGAAACCTTGGGGAAAATGGTATGTGTGCACAAGTATCACAGCGTAACAGAGCAATTACTACAGCTACTATTTAAATCCTAACAGCATAAAGACTGTGAGGATTATTAAATAAGTTGCAGCTTCATTGTAGGTAAACATCTAAATGTACCATGTAGCCTATGTATTAAATACTAAATCCTCAGTGATTGTAGCAGTCAGAATCTCTTATTAACCTAATTTTGTTGTTTGTGTTATATTGGATAAAAGCTTTCCTTGCTAAGCACTGCAATAATTTTATTTATGAAGCTGGGCTTAGCTTAATTAGAGCACTTATACACCATAGCCAAGCAAAAAGCGACAAGGAAAAAGGATAGCTAGCTTGATTTATCAGTGTTTCAAGGTCTTAGGCAGACCTTGGTCTGTATTGCGCAGTGGCATGCATCGTATTTGTGTGTGTGTGTGTTAATGAGGCACAGTGTTACTTTTTAGTTGATTTATGAATATCTCATATCACTAAAAAGTAGCACTAAATTGACCATAGGTGTGAATGGGAGTGTGATTGAGGTTTCTGTCAGGGATGTACCCTGCCTTTTGTTCACTTACTGCTGGGATAGGCTCCAGCCCCAGCGTGACCTGTCATGGGTAAGCACAATAGGTAATGATTGGATGGATGATAATCTTATCTGTCATTGAAACAAGTAAATAAAACTGAAGTGAAATCCTCTGGAGTAGTATGAACTACACCTACGGTCTTCTTCAAGGCATCAATGCACATCATAGCACTCCAAGGTTTGGCAGCCTAGCTGGGCCATTGGAAATGACTTCACTAGCTGTTTCACCAGGTTTTGCTGCTACATTTTAATGCTGAATGAAAAGTCAGGTTGCTACTTGTTTAATGGGGCTGCCTCCAAAGTTTTGAACTGAGTCTGTGAACATTTTTGTTTGAGGATCCAAAAAAATGTCAAAACCCATCAAGTATATGCAGTGGTTGAAGTCTGCATGAACTTCAACTTGTCAAAAAGAATAGAGTATATGTAAGGTTGTCAAAAGTTGTCAAAAATATTCTAGCTGCTCTCAAACATGCCTTCAATGTCATGCCTATCAGACTCTTTATAGGAGCCACCATCAATTTATCTAATTTATTTCTCTTAAGTTTCTGATAGCAGATGCGTATTTTCCTTTTTTCCAGTCCTTGTCTCTGAAATGAAATCCCAGGTCTTCCAGGATCCCTTTAGGGTGCTTGTAGATTTTGAATTTGTGTGATAATGACACATTTTAGTCAGGTGGTTAATTGCGCATAGCTATTATATTTGGCTGCTAATTGACAACAATCAGGAGAAGACAGGTTCAAAGTAAGTGGCAAGTTATTTGTTTTCCTTTTTATTCTTTTAGCTGCTGTTGGAGCTGTCAAATAGCATTTAGAAGTAGATATCCTGATTTAGATTGATTGATAGAATTGATTTTCTTTCTCAGGAGATGTACTATATATATCACATTCCATTTATTACAGGCTACATATGTATGCACTACATTACACAGACAAATTTCCCCTGCAATACACTCACAAAATAAGATAAATTGGTCATATTTCCAAATTCTGATGTTATGGCTTTTGCAGCAGGATCCTGAACACAACAGAAATTGCCAAGTGTCAGTATAAATAAAATTAGATAATCCACCAGCAAATCTGACATAAAGTACTGCTTGCTGAATGGTTAAATCAGTTGTTGTGTAATAGACTGGGTGCACTAGCAAGAATCATTCATCATCTTGTATTCTTTTTTTTGTTACACATTTCTTCTTTTTTTTTGAATGGTTGGTAGTTCTTAAATTCAAGGCTCCAATGATAAACAATGCAATAAAAGAGGTAATAAAACTGGTTTGTCGGGAAGAGATTGGGTCGTGCCAAAGAGAAGGCAGTTCAGGTCTTTCATTTTTAGGCTTGCAGTATGTATTAGTACACAGAGGGGGAATGTAAGATGTTGTTAGAGTCATAAAGCCTTTAGTGGAGTTAATTTACTAAACCCACACAGCAGAAAAAATACAGTTGTCCGTTTGTACAAGCTATAGACTGAAAAAAATACCTGTTTTTTTCAGAAATGGCGATTACTTTGCAGGAAAACCTTATTTCAATTAGACAAAATGTCAAGACATCTTATATTTGCTTTACATAATGGATCTCAAGTCACAGAAGTTCACAAGATGAAAAATAACATCTACTTTGTTTGCCAGTTTTCCTGCCAGCTCCGTAACATCAAATTACTTATTAGGTTTTTTTAATTAGGGTTTGCTTGCCTGATCGGTTATTTTATTATTTTGTAACTGTGACATAACAAACAACAGAATATATTTTCTGGAAAGACATACAAAAAATAGATAAACCCAATTATAAAAATGAACAGACTGTTGCATGTTGCATCTTCAGGACCAGGTGATATGTTGTTCCATTTATTGGCAACAAACAGAGTTGGACAATCTTCTAATGGTTTGATCAAGACTGGTTCCTTTCTGTTGTATGTCCTGTACATTTTCTACAAAACTGAAGTCATGGACACAAAGCCACAAAGAAAGCCAAACAACAAGGGATAATTGAATACACAGAAAACAAAAAACTTTCAAATTGTCTGATCAATTTTACATTTGACACCAACTCATAAACAAATTGGTTTATTATTATACCTCTCAAAATACAAGGAAGGGACGAGGTATCTAGTATGAATGTGTTGTCTCTTTAGACATGAGGGCATGTACTTGGATGCATATCCATTAAAATGGAGGTCAATGGCCTGTGGCCTTATGGGGATGTAAGCACAGGTTCATAATTAATGTGTCTTTGGCAAACAGCAATCGTGAGTTCAATGTACAACAGGCTGCTGTTGGATGTTATAACTCCAGGCTTATCATCGCTTTTTTCATTGAATCCCCTGGTTATTGTGGCTTTGCTATAAACACAAAAAGGCTACATTAGAAAAAAAAAGACTTAGGACTGTATAGGATTGTGAAAAAGAACAGAGCAACATTTTCATTTTTTGAGATAATATTGCAATAGCACAGCATTTTAGAAAATCTGATAAGTCGTGTTCTATTGGAAAAGGAGGGATGGTCAGAGTGAGTGAAGGAATGGATGCTGCTGTATGATGCATTGTTTTCCTTTAATTACAGTTTCATGTTTCAGTTATTCACTGCTTGTTTTTTTTTAGTTTTTTTTTTATCACATATACACCATATTCTTGGTATTTGACAGATGGTTGCAAGATTCATGACTTTTGCTGAGGAACTTGTAGTCCCAAACTGTCAGGATTTTGTAGTTCATAGTGTAACTTTTAAAACTCTTTAAAATCAATTAATATTTTTACAACTGTATGCCTCATTTCGCCCCTCAGGGCTTGATCTTCCTACAGATGCCCCAGTGCTTTTTTGCCATCTTAGATTTTCCTGCATTTGCATTTTTGCATCAAATTTGTATTTTGGTCGCAGTGAAAGGAGAGACACACCTATAGTGTCACTGGTAATATTGTATTTATATTGCACAAGGTGAAATGAATGGGTGGATTAGTCTGCCCACCCTGATCTAAGCTACATTTAGCCATTGGTTGTCAATCAATATTGATACATTAACTTATATGCATTTATGTCGCATATGTTTCCATGAAGTAAGAGGAGAGGGGTTGATTGCCACAAAAAGGAAAGATTCATACCTTCTTATCAAAGTCATTAACACCAAAGTTGCCTGATTGATGGGGTTTCTCTACATTGGCTGCTTTTCTCACTTGCAAAGAAAAAAGGACGAGTTCAAAAGACTGAAGTGAGGGAGTGGGTGACAGAAAGGAAGGAAAGAGACTGGGCTCACCTAAATGAGGTGTTGCTGGAATTATTGGTCAAATCAATCTGAGTGCCTGTGATGCTAGAGCTGTCTACCTTCAGGGCAAGAGTAGGGGTTTTATGATATCCTCATAGTGATGGAGTGATATACATTCACAAACACACACACAAAGAAAGAAAGAAACTACTGTAAAGGTATAGCCCTTGTATGGCTTCTGGTTATTTTAGGAGTTTATGTGCACAAGTTCTTAAACCCTGTACTGCTACATACTGCGATCTGAAAACAGCTTTTTCCGAAATGGCCTTATTTTCATTAATGTAGTCAATAATCTGCTATTATTTGTATGACAGTTATCCAGTCAGTATGTGAGCTGCTGCTGACCAAAGTCTCTATATTTTCAGCAAATTGCCAAGGCAGCCCATTGACAGACCATCAAAGCTATTTATTTGTCTTTCTTTGTGCAAGTTGAAGCTTGATTATTAGGTTTAATTTTTGTGGTGCATAGAGTGTGATTCTGGAAAGTCACCAATTGTGACCAGGGTAAGACTAGTGTGCCCCTGTCAGTTACAAATCTTGTATTCATTGATATACTTTGTTCTTGTGTAAAACAGGAAGGCAATTATTATGTTTTGGATGTAAAGTTGACAAAACAGTCACCATATTTTAATAGTTTTCATTGAAGTGGTAATTATTGTGTAATTATCCTACTCCATGTCAGAGAAATAAAAAGATGTCTGTAATGGGCCTATAAAAGAGCAGCACTGCATAATAACTTGATATTGTGAATTATTTTGCAAGCTAAAAGTCAAAAGGTTAAAATAATTCCATTCTTTGAGCTAGTTTAGTCCCACAAGAACTGCAAGTTTCTATTTTCAAGCTTCTATTTTTTTTGTTGCACAACTGATTTTCCATGATTTGTCTTTCTGTATAGGATCTTGATTAGGGGTTTTTTTGTCGAAATTCATGTCCACTCATTCATAGACTGATGTAGTCCAACATCTGTATCTTTCTCTTGATTGTTGTTCAGACTTTGATCCTGAATTTGTCTTTACCCATTTTTTTTTTTAAACTCACCCTCTCTGCTTTCAACACAAAGATCCGTACAGTTCAACAGTGAAACTGCACAATAATGAGGAACGAGGAGAAAGCTATTTGCATAGTACTTGGGGCGCTGCCCGTTGTCACACCTGGCTAATTGCTGTGGAAAGCAAGCCTGACTGTTGGATTGTTTATTTCACAAAGTGTCAAAAATTTAGTAATGCAGACCTCTTTATCTGTACGCAGTGTAATGCTGTCAAGGACCCCAAAGCAGAGATTTAAAGGCAGAATTTTAATTAATCAGGTCGGCACTTGGAACTGAAGACCATTCACAAATGCAGTGTAGATATGAGTCCAATGGCTGGTCTGAGGCAAAACTTAAAGATACAGGCATTGGGTGTGCAATGGGAAAATACAAGCCTATTAGGGCCGAAACAATTCCTTGAGTAACTTGATTACTAATAATTATTGATGCAAGTTCTTTGCACTGAAGCTTTGTGAAATCCATAATCCATGTGAAATCTGTATTTCGCACGGTTGATTATTCCTGTTGCACAAAGCGCTTTCGCTGCGGAAAAAAGATGAGATTGCAGAAGAAAGAGAAAATAGTGAGGGGCGAATAGAAAAGACAGGCCAGAGAAAACAAGTGAAAGTGTCCAAATTGTCCCAGCAGAAAGCATCAAGTCTACAAATACAATCCATGAAGAATGTAAGAACGTTGATACTTTTTCTTTTAAAGGAAACCAATTTGTTGTCTTATTTTCGCTTTTGTTTTACTAAAGCGCACTAGTAAATATACAAGAGTATTTCTTATCTCATTAATAGTTGGAATAATTGATTACTAAAATAATTTATAGCTGCAGATCTTAAGGCTATTAACAGCAATAAACATATCTCTAAGATTCTTCAGTGTAAAACAGATAACAGATGTCTCTGGACAAGTAGGCTCCATAGTAACAGGTTTCCTTGGGGAACACCATATTCTTGTAATCTCCTGAGGAGAGAAGGTACTGAAGACTACTTTAGGCACACACACACATATATACAGTATATTTGGTATATATATATTTATATACACACAAATCAGTTGGATTGTAATTACTTATTCTTTGTTTTTTTATTTTAGTTAGTGTATTAATCAGGAATTGCTCTCTTTTCATGTATCTTACCTATTTTTTTTAACCCTGTCACTGTTCGTGGATTAATATTTCAGTCAGACAAAAAGGCCATAGTCCCAAGACTGACCGTGGCCTGAACTTTATTGATTGAGATTTAAAATCTGCTGAGATAAACAGTTTGGACATTTCAATATCACTGGTCCAGCCCAACTGTTTCCTGCATGTCAGCTCTTTGTAAGCAGCAGCAGCAGGGGATCCTGGGAATCTTGCTGCGTACTGGGTAGCCACAATGATTCAGGGTAATTTGATAGGTAGTCTCCAGGAGAATACTCAATGAATTAGAATGTTATGACCCAATTATCACATAAATTGCTTCGTTAAATAGATTTTATGTTCTTGGTAGTGCACATACGTGCATGTGTGTGAAACAAAAACAGTGAGAGGTATCTACCCAAGATATCTCTTACTATTATTTATACCAGCAGCTTTGATAATACGAGTGTGGTTCTTTATTACCATCATCAGTTTTATCAGTGTTAATGCTAAGGTTTGTTCCTCTGGCACTCTAATGCAGAAGAGATGAGCGGATCAATCACAGCTAGATTGGCTCCCAGAGGAAAAATAACCTGCGTGAGATGGAGAAAGACAGGCAGAGAGGGGTTTTGAGAGAGATATACAGGAAAGAAAGGAGAAAGATGATAGGGATGAATGAACAAAATAATTGAACTAACAGGCTGATGTGAGTTATTGGTTCATAGACTGGAATTGAGTGAGAGGGAACAATGAGAATGGCCTGCCCTGGATTGTGTGTCGTCCTCAGGCACGATACGGATTTAATAGTGACAAGAATTAATGTGCAGAGAGGGGGAAGTGTTGAGCGTGGAAAGGTTTCAGGATACCGTTCCAGCACAGCTTTTGGGCTGATCGTTGTTCTGACAATAGCACACTGGACTGTCTCCATAGCCTGTAAAACAGGACCATGCCCCCTGATAATGACAATGGTCTACAGTAGTTGAAGTATTGTTCGTGCTACTTTTTTTAATTGAGTATTCTACCGATTAGTGCATTGATTAATCGATCAATCGGGTGCAAAATACTATTGTTATTGCTCTTTAATAAAGCTAAAGAGAAAGTTAGACATATCATATCACATAATTGGTTTCCCTTTTCCTTTTCTTGTTGCTCAAATTGCATACAATATCATATGCCAAAACAAACCCAATTAGTGCATTTAAGTGCCATTATATGTTCTGGGTTTTAAAGAAAACATTTTCTTAAACGCAAATCAAATAGATAGGTTAAAAAAATGTTTTAAATTTACTTCACAAAAGCTATACATGCAACCGCAAACTAAGGCATGAATTGAAATAATAATAAGTGCCTTTAAGTTGTGCAATGTACGTTTCAAAACTACAAGTTTTAACCACAACGCCTTTGTGGCATTTGTAGGAGGCAAAAACAAGTGGACGGGAAGGTTGGAGTCCACCCCAATAATTTTATCACGTTTTTCTTTTGAGTGCTTTTACAAAGTCAACATGTAATGAATGTTGATCATCAGAATACACTTACTTAAATATCTCGCTCCATACTGGTGCATGTGTATGTGATAATAATGATAACATGAATGAAACTCAGGCTTTCACAAATTGACCGCCGCATTTTAATTTCTGTGGTTACTTTACCACCAGCCGATCTCCAACCTTCCTTTCCCCAATAAAATCTTGGAAAGAACAGTTGCCGTCCAAGTCCATCGGCATATGCCCAACCATGAGCTCTATGAACCCCTTCAATCTGGTTTCAGACCTCACCATATCACAGAGAATTACCTCATCAAAATCACAAATGACTTTCTCATCGCAGCTGACTCTGGCCACATCACCATCCTCATCCTCCTTGACCTCTCCGCAGCCTTTGATACAGTCTCCCACACGATCATCTTCAAACGCCTGACCACCTAAGGCTCGCTGGAACAGCTCTCTCCTGGTTTCAGTCATGTCTCTCCAACAGAAAACAGTTCATCACTGTCAGTGACTCTAGCTCAGCCCCAGCCCCGCTCAACCAAGGGGTGCCTCAAGGTTCTGTGCTCCTCTTCACCATCTACATGCTCCCCCTCGGTAAGATTATTCGCCACCATGGTCTCAGTTTCCACTCCTACGCCGACGACACACAGCTCTACCTCAGCACCAAGCCATCCACTCATCTCCCCCCAGTCCCTAGTTAGCTGCCTGCATGAAATAAAAACTTGGCTGTCATCCAACTTTCTCAAACTCAGCAGCAGCAAAACAGAGCTCATGGTTGTGGCCCCTAAGGCACTGCTCCGGAAGGTTGGAGGTCTCCCCCGACGTGGACAACAGCTCCATCTGCCTATCCTCCGAAGTCCACAACCTTAGTGTCATCCTGGACTCCACCCTTTCATTTCAGTCCCACATCAAATCCATCACTAAATCTGCCTTCTGTCACCTCAAAAAAATTTCCAGACTCCGGCCATCACTTTCTGACACCGTTGCAGAGACCCTTATCCATGCCACCATCACCTCCCGTCTCGACTACTGCAATGGAGTCCTGTCTGGGGCACCAAGCGAAGCCCTGGACAGGCTCCAGTATGTTCAGAAAGGCGCTATATAAATTCAGTTTATTATTATTATTTTCTTGATCCAAACTTGGGGACAGCATAACAAGTCGTCATACGGACTTGCCATTACATTTTTCCAAAATTAACGTACATCCTTTACTATTTTATTTAATCTCAACGAGAAATCATATTAAATGCTATGTTAATGCTATCTTGTGTTGGGTCGGCTCCATGGACTGGATGCTTTCTGCTGATATTCTGAAGCATTGACCTTGTGCTTTTGCTATTTCCAATGGACACACTGTACAGAGAATTGTCGCTTTTCAGCTTGAAATTATCTCAAACTTTGGACACTATCTGTAGTTTTCTCTGGCCTGACGCTTCTATTTGCCCCTCACTGTTTTCTCTGTGGTCCTCCATTTTGCAATCTTTTTCTCGTGTCCCCAGCTTAAGTGTTTTGTGCAACGGTAATAATCAGTTGTTTAACCTGTTTTATATTCCATTAAATTGTAGACCCTTTGTAGACCCCTTATGTCATAAGTAAGTGAAGATATATAGAGATATTTTAAGCCCAGCGTTTTGTAAGCACAGTTTAGTAGTGTAGTGGATTTAAAGTATCAGTCTGGCTTGGCTATTTTGAAAGGAGAAATGCCAGATAAAGTGTTTTTCAAATGACTTTACCTGACAAAGGTATTTTTGCTATTGTGGGAGCCACATATTGATGGGAGAAATCCTGCCTAGTTTTTGTGTTTGAATCACTGACAGTAGTTAATGGAAGAGAGAAGAGAGTAAATCACTGACCATAGTGGGAGAAGATAGACAGAAAAAGGAAAAAGATTGGACACAACTGTAATGCTGTAAAGACAGTCAGAAAATATAAGAGGACAGATGATGATGGAAAAAGAGATAACAGAAAATGAAGGTGAAGAAGGATAGGTAATTATGGTGGACGAGAGCAAATTCCAGAAAAAGGGGCATAATGGGTGGAAAGAGAAATAAATATTTGCCATGGTTAGTAAAGAGGCAAAAAAAAACGAGCCTAGGAATAATGCGCAGAGTGGAGAGGCAGGTTTTGGGAGCATCACAAAAGAGGGGGGAAGGAAGGCAAAAGATGCCAAGGCAGTGCTTTCTAGTGTAATTGGAGCTGGGCTTGCCATTCAGGATGTTTCTGTTCTCCGTTTAAGCTTCACATTGTGTAGCTGCTCAGCTTTTTGAGAGTGGAATGGAATCAGCCAGTCTAAGAGGCAAATTCATTTTAATGATTTACTTCATTTTGTACATTTGCTATCCAAGTTGATTGAGCTGGTTGATAATTTGCTGTCAATCTTTTCATTATTACTCATTCATGTTGTTGTCTAGAAGTTGCTAGATTGAATTAGTCTGTTCAGTTCATAAACTTGTGATCTTTGGGCGACGTTGATGTGGGGTATAATATAGTTAATAAATATTGTTTTGTGTGTTGTGTGTTGTGTAGTGTTTTATACAGTCAACAGGCAATGGATTTTGTTACAAGTAAGTTGTGAAAAAAATCTATTGCCACGCAGCCGGCAACGGTGTTCCCTAAGCAGAGGGCAATTTAGATGAGGCAAGTAGGAAAACCCCTTAACGTTGGACGCTAAGAAGGATTATTTTCTGTTTATATATGTCGATGGAGTTGGATCATTAGAATTTAAATGTATGCATTGATGCAATAGATGAATTGTTACACTACTGCAAAATATGGGAATAGTGAATGTAAATTCATACAAATAGACAGTGGAACTGATTTATCACAGCTGTTTGCTTGCCGCAGGAGAGAAAACTGCATCTGTTAATGGCTGAAAAAAGCAGATATAAAACGTGCAACAAAATAGACAAAGAAAGGGAGAGAGGATGTGAGGCATCAAAAGATTAGAAAGATGCATCCATTTATCATTACAGGTGATGGTTTAGGGTAAGTGAAGATACAACAGCAGCATTTAGCATTGCAGCAACTTAACTTTGCCTGTTTGTAATAACTCCACACATGTCAATACATCCGCAATGCAGTGACTTTTCACACACTTTGCTGTTACTCTTTCACCCTTTGCCTCCTGTATGAATTTGTTTTCAATCTGCCATAGGTTTTGTACATAATTCTTCAAGTGTGTAAGTTTGAGAGAGTGTGTGTGCTTGGGGCTTTTAAGTTTCTTAAGAAAATAATCAGGAACCTTCTGAGTCCTCTGCCCTTACCTGTTATCAGCATTCAGAATTACAGTATAAGTTATGTTCATATAAGGAGCTTATTGCACAAGAACCTTCTAGCTTCTCTTCTCAACTTTCAACTATACTCCATCGACATTGTTTATGGAGAGGTTTCGATCCAAGTCATAAAATATTGAGTAATTCCCAATACCATCAACATTTCTTTTTTCTAAATGTATTTTTCTAGCTGCAGTGTACAGTTGGAAAGTCATTGTCTAAATGAATTCTAGTTGATCAAAGTTAATAAAAGATACTTAAACTTAACGTCTTGCATATTTTAGAATTCTTTTCTGGAGGGCAAGTATAATCTTGTTTAAGCTAATAGTTTGGCAGTTTCCTGAAATCTTCTCTTGATCATTCCAGATTCTATTTCAGTTGTTGTGATCACCAGCCCATAATTTCAGTAGACACTATCTTCCTCATTCCATCTGCACATGACGGCTGATTTACCAATGTATACCAGCATATTTCCTGTTACAAATAATACATATATTCGTCAGACCATACAGTACTTTATTTCCTCTTCATTCTAAGTGCACTCGCAGGTTATCTCACCAGCAAACTATACCAGGGTTCTCTTGCAATGGCACCAAGACGACCACTTCCAAATACGATTGCTGCTTCCTTAACTGAACTGGTTCATTAATCTGTTGAAATCACCTTAATATCAGCATCAACATTGTCATCGTTTGTTAAAGGACCATGACCAGAATCAACACACAGAGGCCAGACCCATGCTCTGTCAAGGCCATCTAGTTCTGTCAGGACTTGGCCTAGTGTCCAGGCATGGATACTCTTGGTACCTGTAATGAGACTTAGTAACCTTAAAACTGATTTTAAAACTACGTTATCTTAATGAAATATCTCACAAAGCCATTTCATATTTACAGTCAAAAGCAAGCATTCTTAGTCAGTCTGTCTCTACCTCTTAGGAATCACTTTAGAGCAATATAGGACTAAGGAAAGCTTACTTCCAGGCTGCCCAAAAGCCACAGAGTGCTTATATCAGTGTTGTAAATGAAAAGAGATCTCACCTTCTCTTTCAAAGGTGTAGAGAACAATAATGAAAGCACAGCTGCTGTGCTTTTATTGCAAAGATAGGAAAGCTATAAGTTTTGTAGATTGGTGGAATTCACATACCATGTTCTCTTCCACGCTTGGCAAAAAGTGAATTGTGACAGTAGCCAATGAGGGTTGAATCAAGAGTAACTGGACTTGTTAATGATAGTTGAAGATGCTTTGCCTCTCATCCGAGAGGCTTCTTTAGTTCTAACTGACTGGTTGGGAGTCCCAGGCATTGTACCTCTGTGGGGTAGTTGTTGAGGTCATTGATACTACTTGGTTCGTTGGCACCACTGGCTGTTGTTGCAACTGTCGCAGAAGAAAAATAAGATTTTACTTCTAAGAATAGAAGTAAAATAGATAAAGACTTATTTGGCTAGCATTGTGTGGTGTGCATTGTGTAACAGACATACATTCTAGTTATTAAGAATATAAGTTACAGGATCAAGTCAAGAGTTTTGAAATCTCTAAATGTTCACTCAGATGGCATTTATTTGCTAATCGATGGAATATTTGTAACAATTCCTTTCAATCAGTAAATGGTATTCATACTCAGATGAGAGAGCTTGTCATGATTGGAAGCATGTGCCAAATATAGGCCCTCAAGGAACAGCGCTATCATTATATTGACTGTGTCCCCTGGCTGACTCCTAGATCTCCGTACCTTAGTTTGGTTAATCTATGGTGGTGGTCAGATTATCGCCTTGGATCTAACGTTGTCAGTTCCATTGGTGACATGTTACAAGTTTCATGCACTGAAACAAGAAATCCAAGCTGTTTGTGGCCCAGGGCCTAGTGTTGATGCAATCAGTGGTGGAATCAGTGGTGCAATCAGCTACGAGTCAATATACTGAACCTGTCTGAATAATCATTAAGCATAGCAGACATTGGGCAATAACACA
This sequence comes from Brotula barbata, assembly GCA_900303265.1. NCBI lineage: Eukaryota > Metazoa > Chordata > Actinopteri > Ophidiiformes > Ophidiidae > Brotula > Brotula barbata. The sequence goes on from OMNV01029492.1 coordinate 168,496, forward strand.
TTAGCTGATAAGGGCAACACTGAATGTTTATAAATAATTCAAGTAGCAGTGGTAAAAGTCTCAAGATAATGAAAATAATAGAAAAAAAACAAATATGATTATTATGTAGAGATAAGGGTAGGCATGGGCCATGACAATTTGTCATATCTTATTTTGTGGGCTTACTTTTGTTACTGCTGTTTGGTGTCTGCAGCTAACTTGCTTGCACACTCAGCATGGTCCATATGCATCACATTTTTCTTTAACTGTAGTCCCTCCAAGTCTTATTGACAATAGTGTGTGATTAATGCCTTCAGACACAAGGAAATGTGGCTATAGAGGAGTGGAATGTTCTCTTATTATAACTTATGATAATTTTGCACGGTGCTTTATTGAATTATAAACATCATGTCTTCATTAGCCTCAATGACCACCACCTCAATGAACTGAAGACTTTTGAACTGAAACAAGCTGATGTCTCACTATAACACACACTCACTATGCGTCTGAAGAGAGTGAAACACACATTTATGAAGCATTATGACACACACATTTTAAATTCAATACTCAAATCATTCACTACTCTGTTTGGCAAGTATTAAATAGCTAAGGGGAGCATAGCACTTGTGACTATATTGGCACATTTATTTTCGGCTGCCTACCGTACAGCATGTAGCAGACGCGTAGCCATGTTATTATTTTCGGCTAGAATAAGAGCAGTGTATTCCATGTCATCTTTTTAGTACATGTGATGTACAATGTGACATTGATGGACCGGGTGGGTCTGGGTCTGGCCTAAATTAAGTTTATTTTATCCATAGTGTGATAAGGCAAAATCAATGTCTTGGGTCTCTCAGATGTAAAAGTTGCAAATCATTGCTGAGAACTGAATATTTTTGGTTAATTAATTACCAAAGTGGCCATCTTTGTAAGACACTAATTTGCATCGCTAGCTTTGTAGGAAATGTGTGTTGAGAGGATAGATTATACACAGCACAGGTGTGCTTGTGTCTACGTTTGAGGTGTTGGGATGTGTTTTGTGGCCTGTAGCATGCATCCAGTATGTACTTCTGTTTGGAATTTGGAAGACTAATAATAGCACATGTCTGAACCCTCGGCCTGAATCTTAGTCTGTTCCAGCCCGTCAGGTTAGCTTTCGTGTCTTGCATTGAACATTAGTTAATAAAACATCATGGCTGTTGGATGTGTGTGCAGGCATTTGGAGTAAGTAAGGATTGAGTGGAAATCTGATTTGTAATTACTGCACCCATTTTCTCTAAATCCTCTTTCATCTGACAGAATCAGGATAAAGATGACATGCTGATTTGCTCCTACTTGTCAAACTCAGTATAAACATGTTCAGATTCTCAAAAACCCTTTTCTGCAAACCTGCTACACTGTCTCCTTTTCTGCTTCCCCATTCTCACATGATTAAATTAAGGTAAAGAAAGACATCAAAAAGCACAATATGTCGCAGGTGAACGTAAATACTGATAGAATTAAGTGCTCACCATTTATAGTTTTTATTTTTCAAAAATGTTTATGTATTCTGAATTTATGGAAAGTGATTTATGAGAAGTTTGTTTTTTGACTGTTTAAATAGATTTGTGAAAGTGAAAACAAGGAGGAAGAGCAGATTAATGGTGAAGAATTCCCTTTGTACTGCAAAATCAATGATTCGCGCTGGCTCCATGACGTTAAGCCAGTGACTCAGAGATTGATTTTGAGTGCATGTGTGTATCCGTGTATATCTGTCTATGTCTTGAGGCACATTGTTGCCTTTATGGCATTAACATTCCTTTCTATTAGCCTCTTTTACTTGCCGCCTGTAAATAGAAGGCCATCACATGGCTGTCTCTGTGGTGGGTTATCTGTCAGCTCAGCAGAATTTTAACTCCCCATTGGATTCTAAAGGAAAGCTCATTAGCATGTCAAAGACGGGCTCATAATACCATCACCAAAGGTGCTCCGGTGGATTTTCTTTCATTAGTTTCTTAGTGTAAAATGGTCAATAGATTAATTTTTCGCTTTTCTCTGCTTACCACCTATAGCCACTGTTTATCCAATTTATCCACCATTATCATAAAAATTAATCAAATGAAATATCTTAAATGTAGAAATGATCTCTTTTACCATTTCTGCCTTTAAGCATCTCACGTATTACCTGTTTTTATAGTTATTTTCCCTTATTTTTACTTACATGTAAAAGAGAGTATGTGTTGAATTTTGTCAACATGGTAAAATTTGAGGTTCCCTTCCAAGGTAATGCTAACCTTGGCTTCTGAAATCCTCTGAATGTTATGTTTTTGATAGGTTTGTTCTTAAGTTCCATAATTTGTTGACATCCATATCATAAAATATATACAACCATGTCCACATATGGTTAGAAACAATCCCAAAATACAAGGCTAGCCCAGCGTCTTTAGTCAGCATCCATGTTTTGCAGTCTGGGCTGATGCAGCTGGCCAATCATTAAAGAAGAGACATTCTTTTAAGAGGACTGACCCATGTCAAGGGTCACACGCTGGATCATACTGGCACAACTCCCATCTTCAGTTTCTGGACCTAGCTGTATCTGACTATCATACCATCCTCTAAACTGTTCCTGTCCCTGCCGTCCCAGGCAGCATATAAAACATACCATCACATTCGGGAACATCGAGACAGTGAGTGCAACAGAACTGGCAAACATGTTAGTCAGCCATCTGGCCTCAGATCCCCTTCAACACCACGGTGCTTGGCCTGGTAGCCCACTATATTGCTCCACCATTGATGCCCCCACACTCCAGGTTCTTCTGACCATTACACCAAGTTCCTGAATTTCTTCCAAGCCAAATCGGATTCCATCCATCAGCAACATCTGGTGCATGCCACGCCACTTCACACAGCTTAGTTACTAAATGCTCCCCTTTGGTCAGATCATCCGCCTGGTCTTAGCTTCCACTCCTGCGCCGATGACACACAGTTATACATCTCAGCACTAAACCATCCACTCGCCTCCGCCCCACAGTCCAAAGTAAACTGCCTATGCGACATGAAAGTATGGATTTCATCTAACCTACTGAAGCTCAAATGCAGGAAAAGAGTGCTCATGGTTGCGGCACCCCACTCACTGCCTTGCTGCCTCTGGAAGGTTGGAGACCTCCTGGACGGCTGCTCTATCTGTCCATCATTAGAAGTCCTCAACATGGGTGTCATTCTAGACTCCACCATCCTCAAACTTCACCTGTTCACCAAGGCCTATGACCTTAGTCATGATAATTGTTATTTTTGAATCAATGTTTTACAGATTAAAACACTGGAAAGTTTTATAAACCCCTAAATGAAATTAACATGGGAATCTTCATGTCTCCTCTTTAATACCATCTATTCAAAAACAGCAAGGGACTCACAAGTGGATTAAGAAATAGGTATGATTTAAATAATTTATGATGTGATACACTGTACATAGTTATTTTTATAATTTTAAAGCATTATCAATCAGTTCCAAAAAGCTGACCAATGTATTTTATCATGTTTCCCAATTCCTGTCAGATACTGTCTAAGATGTAGAGCATATGCATGCGTGGATGGGTTTTATTACTGAATAAAACTTCCACACAGAAACCCAAATCGAATTGAGGTTCAGAATTCTTCATTTCTCTCTCTCCAATTGATCCCAAATGTATTTAAAGCATTCACCTAATCAGTGTGTAAAACACACCAGCCACCATTGCCTCCACTGCGGCTAAAATGATCTTCTCTCTAATGTGACCTGGCAGCTGCTAATGACATCTGATTTTAATCATTTCTTATCATGGGCCCACTTAGGCCTGGACTTCCACATTTGCAAGCTACATTGTATTAATTAACCAACATAATTGATCAGTTAACTTCTGAGTAGAGAGAGTGAGACCAACCAGGCAGAAAGGTGCACATTGAGAGGAAGGAGGAATGGAAGAACAGTTTTCAATACTATGTCAGTGCTTCCATTTCAGGGTGATTTCTTCTGGTGCATGATGAAAAGCATGGCTGTGTGTGAGTGCATAATGTGGGAAACCACTGTATGTGGTCTGATACAGGTCTGGCTGTAGTATCTTGTTTCTGTATGGTCTCATATTCCCACTAGGGGGGTTTATATAACCCCATTAGAGCATTGCTGTGATAGATGCTGATTGGTTGTGTGGCTTTCCAGCTTTGCAACAGTTATTCTACATTTTGCTGCATTGTTTCTGACATCACCCCATCGCACCTGCAAGGCATCACAAAGCTCTAGGAACAATGCCTTCATTCCCAAAGGAGTTGGTAATGAATGTGGGAACTTGAGCCATTTGAACTGGAGCTTTTTCCCATAGGCAAGGCTCAGGATTTAATTAGCAAAGTTAATTGGGCAGAGTGACAGACAGAGATGCTAATGTGAAATCTGTCATTGAACCAAATAAGGGATCTGAACTTGATCATGTAATAATTAAGTTAGAGTTTATTTATTTTGAGTGTTAGGGCCATAGGACAACAGCAGCCTCGCGGGTTATGTTTCCTAAGTTCTTTTGTAGTAGAAACAAAGCTTTATACAAGCGAAATTAAGGTTCCCGCAGGACAGTAATTTTATATTAACCTGGCTCTCTCTAATAGTTGGAACACTGGTGTATTTCAAGATTACTTGTTTGAGCTTAGACACAGCCAACTTTGCCACTAATGTATTTAAGATAGTGCTTCAGTGTGACCTATATTGCCTGCTCTCATTACAGGGTTTCTAAGTGGGCAAGAGACCAGAATCAGTTACATAAGAGGTGATTTTCAGCTCATGGCTGTGTACCCTGCTTTTAATTTATTACCTGCAAGTGAATGTGTGCTCTGCTCTACCTTTGGATCGTTGAATGCAGACAACTGCAGTTTTCTCTCAAATTACATAATCTTAAAGACATTTTTGTCCTATTTTTATTCCCATCTTCATAAAAAAGTGAGCGCAAAAGCTTGAAACAATCAGTGGAAAACCAACACCAACAACAGAGGCTACATTCCCTTAAACATGATTCATTTGGTCATGGAAATCCTGGCGAGTCATGGAATTTAGAAAACATGCTTTCTAGGCATGGAAGTTATAGTAAAAGTAAAAATGAACACAAAGGGGGCCGAAAGGTTTCCCCCCCCGAATTAGATTCCATCTATAATGGAAATTACGTAAATTTGGCAAAACATGTATTTATTTATTTGTGTAATTTGGAGATTAAGTTTTTTTTCTTTTAAACAACTGTCTAACATTCACATATTTGTTGTCTTAAAGCGTGGGAAAATACTACCCCCTGCAATGCTCTGTTTTATCTGACATAATGTGACGGGCTTCACTTTTTTATACCAATCATGAAATGAGATGAGAAAAGATGAGAGTTGCTTTAATGATCACACACCATAAAAAGTTTCAGTCTAATATTTACTTTTGCAGGTTTCCAGGTAGAAATCATCCCACCATGGTGCAGGAGAACAGCCATGAACAGATGGCCCCCACAACACTTCAGCAGAATAGACCTGGTGTAAGGACACTGTGTACATGACACCATCTCTGTCTTCCACATCGACATCACAGTGCTCATATTGACTTGTGAAACACAGATGTATCTAATAATTGCAATGTCTGTATTTCGTCCAGATGTGCCAGTTCTAAGGCCATGTTTTATTTTATAATAGCTCATTGACAGTCTAAAGAGAACATTGTTATTAGATACACAAATGAATTTCCTGCTATACTAAGTTTTAATGCCAAGTATAAATGTTTGAAACCTACTTTTAGCTTAAACCTGTTTTACTTGATTCGTCTTTCAAGTGGAACAACCTGGGGTTCTGTTGAAATCCCTACAGTAATAATCGACCCTTTATATTCAAGGCTTTAATCATTCAACTCATTAGGTTTGTGATAGTATTTTTTCCTGTTTGCCATCCATTTAATAAAGACTTTCTGATTTCATTGTCACACATCAATACTGTAATAATGTATTGTTTTTCTGTCTTTCAGCCTTTTTCAGCTTCAAAGCTTAGGCAAAAGCTGAGAGATGTGATTCCATGTCTGGGCAAGTGCAGATCAACTGTGAGCCAGTGCTGCCACCAGTGCACCCCAGACAGTTTGGTAACTTTACAGCACAAGTACAAAAAGGGAGGAAGTTGGAATAACAGGCCAATGAGGGCAGTTGGCTGTGTTACCCATCCAACAGTCTTAAGTTTATTTAGTAAATTTGAAGACATACCCTCAGTTTACCTGTGAACTGTGAACAGTGACTTGTATGGTTAGGTGTTTTATATCAATATGGAAACAGAAACTCATCCTTCTAGTGTGACTTGTATCGATCTAAGATTGGTTTGCAATGCAAAATATCAGTTGTATCAATATTAAGAAATTATGCCTCGTATTAAAGGCTGAAACAGGGCTGTACAGAGCAACTGTTATTATAGTATATGCTATTTAAAATAATTGTGTGCTAAGAGAAATACAGTATGTATCCCAGTGGTACAGGTAGCATATCTGCAAAAATCATCAAAAAACACTGTATTGATCTGAATATAAGAAGCCCCATTTTTCAAGACTTGTGAAACACTGTTTGATGGCTTGATACTGTATTGATGCTATTAATCAAGTCAGTTGGCGATGTGTTTGTTTTTCTGTTTGTCTTGGCTCAGCGCAAGGCACTTGGACAAAAATCTACCCCTCTTGGCTTTCAGAATCTTCTGATTGTCAATGAGACCCACACCAGGTATTTCTGATAGTGTCAAGTCACGTGATCAAAAACTTTTGATGCCGATAATCACCCCCATGCACATGTTCTAACTTTCTATATTGTTTGTTTTGTATGCTAGGTATCGTGGCTGGCTGGTGCGGAGGGTGTGCTGTGTGCTGTTCTTGATTGGACGCAAGGTTTTTCCACGTCCTATTAGTAACAGACTGGAAAGAGTCTGTCGAAGCAACAGGTACCAAAGGGGAAGAGAAGGATAGGAAGAGATAGAGGAGAATAAATAAATGATAGGTTGAGTTCTGGGCAGTGAATTGTGCATCTGCAGTACTGGAAGGGGTAAGACAGAAAGAGATAAGAGAGACAAATAGTGAAACAGAAAATAAAAGGCTCATTCTCTCTCGGTGGCTCACCAGTTTGTATGTGGTGTTTTTTGTGTCTGTGTAATTGCATTTAACCTTTATGTAACCTCTTTACTCAAGGATGTTGTTGTTGCCATCTTACTGGAAGGGTGTTTGGCTATGTGCAGTACAAAAGCAGCTTTGTCATGTGTTAACACAGCTGTCCTGTGACCATGTGTCTCAGGGTGAACAAGGCTCTCGCAGCACCAGAGGGAGGAGATGTGGAAAGCAAAGACAAATGCCTCTCACACTACCTCCCCCTCATTAACACCTGCATTGCTCCTGGCCTCTTACGGTGTGTGTCCGTGTGTTTGTGTGTGTGTCAGTACACGTTTGACTGGTTGAATATGTGAATTTCATGTATGTTTAGATTTTTTTATTTTTATGACACAAATGCACAATACATACTATTAATATTGGGGATTAGAACGTTTTTCAGGCCAAAATGTTCCTTCTCGATATTAGTGCAATTTTTTTGAGAAATTATTAGTTGGAGTGGAGTGGTATATGGATGTAATGTTAGGGTGTGGTGATGTCCCAGGAACGTCTGGGGAACCGTAATGAGCCGGGTTAAGAGTCAGGCAGGATTCAATGCAGGTGTTGCACCTGTTCCGCGGCAAAGTGCCATAGAATAGTTTGCTTTTCTGGACAGCACCAATGTTGGCAGTTTTCTGTATTCATCCTCGAAGTGGATTGTTGTTTTTTTTGACACATTCCCGCTGCACTATTTTGACTATGGAAATTGCGGCCCACACACATGGGAACAGTAGGTTTGCAGTGTTCTCGCACAAGGGTCCCTGTTGTTGCTGCTGTGGTTCACAGCTCACACCGTGGGGAGTAAAGCCAACAACTGAAAACTAAGCAAATTATTTTTTTGTTTTGGATTCCTATTACTCAGTTTGGAATCTTTATTTGAAATCTACCCGTACTTTCTTTGCTGCTCCTCTCCTTGGCCATTGTCGCTCAACATCTCTCATATCCTCCCGCTGTTTTCCCTCTATCTACAGCTATTAACCACACAGGAGGACACACACACAGCATCTATCTTTACCTCTTTTTTCATTGTTACCATATTCCTCTTCTTCTCACTTTGTTTTTCTCATCATCTATCAAATTTATCCTAATATAATCTAATTTCCAGTCTGTCCAAACTACTCTTTCTATAGCAAAACTCCTTAGTTATTGGCAGGTATTGTCCCTGAGCTTCAATACAATCTTTTTGTTCTTATCTGCTGTCATTGATTTAATATCTTTCTCCCATCCTTCTGTCATTCCCTAAACAGATTTGTGGCCTGGGTGATGCTGAAGATTTTTGGCTTAGTGTTTGGCAGTATAGAGGTAAACCTCAACCATGTGGCAGGTTTGCAGGGAGCCTCACAAGAGGTGTGTATGCCTATACAAACACACACACAAACACACACGGGTCAGACTGGCTGGGACACAAAAGCGGGCACACAAAGACAGAATATAGATGAAAAATAAAGTTTTTCCAAGTTTATTTTAAAGAGAATGAAAACGTGGCTAAGCTGATCTGGTATAGGTAACAGAAACGCAGTCCACAGGGCAAACAAATTCAGGGGCTTGAAAGAGCGGTGAGGTCCGTAAAACAGTTCAGGGTTGGAAGCACACGAGAGAAAGCAGAGAATAATCCGCTTATACAGGAAAAGGTTCTAGACACTGGAGTTCAGGTAGCAGGTACTGGTAACAGATATGGGGAAAGGAGCCACCATAACAGTGTGAACTAATAAGTCGGCAGGGCTGAATAGAATGTGACTGGTATTTATGTGAGTGAAGATTAATAGAACTGGCTACATGGGTATGATGTAGCTCATGTCCCAGAGACGGCTGTTGTGATCCACATGCACACAATTCATCATACATATTTGTTTCTTTGAAGTTTTACTCAAGAATACACAGCTTTAATTTCATGGTCGATTAAAGAAATGCAAGTAAAGGCCTCAGTAATGCTGCTTTTACAGAATTTCAAGATTTGCATGAATGATTTCAATGAACTGCCTTTTTGGAAAGGCAAAATCACCAGAAATTTGTGGAGTGTAACCACTTAATTGACCTAAATGGACCATTTTGAAACCTTTAAAAGGGGAATGACATAAAGTTGGATTTATTGAATTCCAATTATTATTATTATTACACATTTTATTAATTATAAAAGATAAAATCTGTACAGTCATTGTTGTCAAGCCTTTGTTTTGATTTTATTTAGTCGTAAAAAGTAGAAAAATAATTGGATTGGGGTGCCGAGTGACTCACTACGTCAAGTGCATCGCACATACCAAAGCAGCGTAGTATCGATTCTGACCTTTACCCTTTGCTGTATGTCATCTCCACTCTCTCTGCCCTATACTTCCTATCAGTCTCTCTACTGTACCTATGATAATAAATAAAAACAAATAAATAATATTTTAATTTAAAAAAAAGGAGTGGATAAAAATGTCTAATAGTCTGTCATCATTGGGCAGATTCTTTGCCATCAGTTAAGAACATTTATATTATTATTTGCATTTTATACATGTCTCCCTTTGTAATTTCAGTCAAATGTAATTTTATCCCAAAATGGAAAATAATACATCTACAAAATCGTACAGAAAGAAGCAATCTGAAAGAAATTGTGTGACCCTAATAAGCAGAATATACAGACTTATAAAGCACAATAGTCGTTGTAAGATTTGGCAATATAAGCAATCTCTTTCATACCCTAAAAGCAAAATATACAATTTGAAAATGCACTACAACATAATTGCTCGACATTATCAGTGTGCAAATGCAACGTCAGAGGGTTGAACAAATAATAGGGTAGCACATCTGCAAGTGTGAGATGGGGTGAGAAAAAGCTCCAAATGTAACAACAGCAAGTAGCTGTTGGAGCTGTAACACATTCTGAAAACAGCTGTATAGAGAATCGACAACGAATCTATGAGTTTAGTGAGTATAGGGTTATTTTCTTTCGTTATTTTCTTTCTTTCTCTTCGTTTTTTTCATTGTTTATTTGTGAATACTCTTGACAAAGAGCTTGCAGTCAGCACTTAACTTCATCATCACAATTTTCACTTCAAACATAATGTGCTGGCATACAAAATCAAAACAAAGACGTGTAACTGTCCAAGTACAGGTTGCCCTGTAGAAGTGATAGACGCTCCTTATTCCTATATCTTCAGCAGAATAGGTGCTGTTCAAAATAACGGCAACAGCCAAGAGCAGATGGAGAATAACAAAGCTCTTGATCACTAAGGGGAAAAAAACATATTGCATGCTTTAAGCGCTAGGTGATCACAAATGCTCTCCATCTGCATTTACAGTTTCTTTCTTCACTATTTCAGTGTGGAAATCATAAGATTGTTTAAGTATCTGTTTTCTCCACAATATAATTGTATTTTCTCAACATTTCATTCTGCTGATTTAATCTTAAGCTTGTGGGGCTTGATGACTGTTATTGATTAAATATAAGGCCACAGAAACACCAGTTTAGTGTTTAGTAGTCAGTGCACCACCTCTGCACAGTCCTCCTTTGTTTGCCATGATGAATGACAATGTGAAGAATCTCATACTATCTAAAGCTGCATCTGTTCGTCTTTAATTAGGGTTCTCTGCTGGTTTACGTGTATGTGCGTCACAGCATCTTGGACTGCGCTCTTATCCCTCTGGTTCTCTTCTTTTACAATCTGAGAGTCCCATACACTCTTTGTCCCATCCAGATTAAGAGCTCCTGGCTACGGTAATACACACTCAAAATGCTCTATCCAAAAATAGGCTACTGTGAAATCACCTTTTACAACCCTATTCTTGTTGATCCTAAAGTTCAATTCTGCAGAAAGTAGGTGTGGTCTTGCTGCCGCCCTCTGCACTTAATGAGCGTGATGCTGAGAAGGACAGCCTCTACTCATCAGTCATGACAGCTGTAAGTCTGATACGCTCAGATACGGAGATTGAAAGTGGAGCTGGATAGGTGCGGATGTTGTCAGTTTGTGGATGTGTCTGCTGATTATAGTGTGTTGAAGCATTAACACTCAAAATCCAATTAATGTTAGCCATACCCTTTCTTCTGTCACCATCCTCAAAAGTATCCCTTTTTACACAGCAAGTCGTTGCACGAGAGGAATGATTCTCATTAACTGCTTTTGTTAAAGTCAGAATATTCTGTTCACTTGTAAATAGATAGGAAATAAATCAGCAAACAAACCAATGCATTTGTACTGAAAACATAACTCAAATAAACATGGTGTTGATATATAATATTTCAGCAGAAGATGCCTGTCCTTCTAATGGACTGCATTAGTGGTGCATTCAGTGCTGACTTCGTCAATTTAAACTTATCGGCATGCCTATCCTTTTCATTGGCCTCCACAGAATATCGTTATTGTAGTGTGCTTTGGAATCACAACACCATCCTCTATTTCTCCTGTCCCTCATTCCCTAGCCTCATCTCACTATCTGTTCACTCTGAAAATTACCAAGAGAGTTTCACGACAGATTGCAGCTCCATGTTGTCTGGAGTGATGAAGCAAAGGAAGGAAGAGAAGCGAGAGGAGAAGAATGGGGCTTTGGCTTCATTGTGTATGCTTGGCAGGTTCAGTAAGGTTGTGTTCATTTTTATGCAACCGCTATGTATCGGGTTTTTCTTATTTGGGAGACTTCCACCATATCGCTAAGTATTTCTCACATCCGTCAGAATCGTTTTGAGCTGTGCTGTGCCTTAATTTACTCCTGTTCATTTGTCAGTGATGAGCACCTGTTAGCAGTGAAAGCCACTATCTTTGTATCTAGAGTTTTCTTAGTGTTTAGCAGTTTGCCAGAGGAAGTGTGTCATTTGGAGGAGTTTATTAGGATCAATATTGTGCTCTACAGCACAATAAAATGGCTCTGTTTGACATTAATCAATGATAGCACAGCTACAGTGGAACATAAACATATTGTTTATGAGTGACTCAGTAAGTAAATTTTTTTTTCATTGACCAATTGTGTGAGTAAGCATATTGGTTGTGCATGAGATAGCTGGTTGTTTATTGGCTGTATTTCAATGTTAATAGACCTTTATTGTTTATTGAATGTAGGCCTGTTTAGCTGATGTTCAGCGGTAATTGAATTGTCCTTGTCTGTAAGAGGAAAATACTATTCGGGGCAATGGAAGTGTCTATGAATTTCATGAAGCGTTCCCCACACGGTCTGTTACACATCAGCTCTTTATCCTTTGAACCCTCTGTGTTTTGACTTCTCTGTCCCCCAGCTGCCCTCTTTTATCCCTCATGTACACTGTCTTTGTATTATGTCCACACTCCGCTTTATGACATCGCTTATGTTTATCCAAAAAATGTACAACAGGCTTTTTATGTTAATTATTTAACTTCTCCAAAAACTTTTTCATGCCTTTTTTCTGCCATCTCTCTCTGCTCAGCTGGTACGTGAGCTGCTACATGAGGGCCAGGCCATAAGTGTCAACGTGTCGTGGGAGTCTGGCCAAGGTGGCCAGTGGCTGGCTCACATCAGACAGCTCATCAAAGAGGGATCTGTGCGTGATGTCAGTCTGGTCCCTGTGGGCATCTCCTACGATTGTGTTCCTAAGACTAACACACAGGTGTGTGTGTGTGTGTGTGTGCGTGCGCGTAAATGTAAACGCAAATACACTTAATAAGAGTCGTCTGTAAATAATGTCCTTAGCAGCTACAGGATAGGTTTGGTAGGAGGAAAAACAGAACTACCAGTGATGTTCCAGACTACAGCTTTGAGAATTTTGCCATACATTTTATTCTTGAAAAGACAATGCAACATGATTAGGTGAGGTTTGCGTTTTATGTTGGTGGTAGCGATGAGTGCTATTAGTCTCCATTAGACTTGGCCCCTGTTATCAGCACTTTGTTACACGAGAGTGGGTGTTGTTTTCGGTTAATTGCAACAATAAGGTCTTTGCCTTGTCAATTTGTTCTTTTTGCACAGACACATTGCTCACTTGTGTACATTCAGTCCTTGTACATAAACACAGATCATAGATCCTCCTCATTAGTGATATTGCTATTCTAATGTCCCTCCTAAAGCTCCATTATGATGTTGTCTGTATCTTGTTATATGCTGCATTACTGAGTGTGTGTGTGTGTGTGTCCGTGTTTGTGCTACATATCTCCACAGGGTGGCTTAAGATGGTTATTGCGGAGCCTTTGGTCTACTCTCTGGAAGAGATCAGGAGGAAGTGTGAGAATCCATCTCTCCCAGCCATTTTCTCTCAAGGTGTAGAGCAATTAAAATGTATCATCCGAGACCTGTCTATCGCTTAAATCATTTTAGCTTCATGCTGACAAGGACTCAACTGACATTTTTAAAGCAAAGTTTTCTCATCTTAGTTTTAAAATTGAATTTCACAGACACTCATGTGTGCTTATGCAGAATGTCAAATTGATTGAAGAAAAGGCTTTAATGCAAACTTTGTTCTAAGTTTGATGAGTCAGATTCCTTCCGAATTTTTGCGAAGGTACACAAAGTCACTAGTCTATGAAAATGCCTGTCTACATGAATGTGCACATGTTTTTGTACGTTCACGTTTGCGAATGTAGATACATTTTTGTCTGTAGGAGATGTGTGAAACAGGAAGATGCAGAGTGGATGGATGGCTCCCTCTGCAGGACCTGTTGCTGCCTGTAATCTTTAACAGGTAACAAATCACCTGTGAATGACTGAATATACAATTAAATATTGATAAACGTGAGTGTGTTTGTGTAAATATTCCACTGTGGCATTTTGGACTTTTAATATAAGTCTTAAATTTTCCATAAATAAAGCCAGTTTTCTTTTGGTTTTAATCTTCTAATCCTCAGTCCAGTTACCATCAAAATTACACACATAACATCCTTTCTCAATCCATGCTTGGTTTCTAGGAAACGAAAAGATGGGTAGTGATAGATGAAATGATATAGAGAGATAATTACATTGGATTGTTATCAGCTTTTGAAGCTGAACCAGCTTGTTCTGTGTGAATCCCTACATCATTAATAAGCTCTGGTACTTAACACTGCGTCTCTGGCATAAATTACTTGAGGTTCGTTTAGTTTCGGTCCCATGTGAGAATGAAGGGAATGTAGATGTTGCTCTGCTAAAAATTTAAATCACAATTTATTTATGTTTGGATGGTTTCAACAATTACACTGTGGCAGTTGTTTTTTATCGAGCTGATAGTTCACTGCATGCTTTATCTGATACCTTTCTTACATGCACACTAAAATGCACAGCTAATCTGAGGAATACTTCTGCGCTTATCTCCCCATCTCTGGACTTAGACAAGCTGCTTATGTACTGTATGACACATTCCTTTCTACTTAAGTGTTATACTTGCTAATAGCTGCAACTTAGTTTAGGAGTTCCCTATCCCAATGTAATTTCTCAGACATTTGTGTTGTGTTAAGTAGGTTTTAGTTGAAATTCAGCACATTTATTTTTGTTCACCAAAAATTTTAATAATTAGAGTTAACTCATTGTTAATAAAGAATGTCATCTAAAGTTTAAAATTAAATATTTCCATTTTAAGACTTACCTAATTTAGTAATTATTTATGCAAAGATTTATTAAATTTATGAAGAAAATCCCTTGGCTTGAAAGAAATAAAGGGAATTATGCTATGGCATTAGGCAGGTAAAAGTCTATCAGTCAATGCCTTACAAAACAGCTTTGAGAGGATTACATTTATTGTGACATCCTTGCCTTTTCATCTTCCTTTTTTCTCTGAAGAACTGACAGTGTTTTTGGGAGGAGGATGATGTCGTGGCTCCTGCCTTCTCATGATGCATCTGAATCTCATTCAGAGAGGGACCTCAGCATTGCCCTCATCCTTCACCTCATCTTTTGTAAGTCAAGGATTCTGTACCTATGCTGAATCAGAAATAGAACTTCAGAAACCATTGATATAAAGATGTAATATAATGCAAAAATGAGTGTGCACGCCTGTTTGTTCCTGTTTTGTAGCGGCAATCTCCTGCAGGGCTGTGATGTCCACGAGTTTGGTGTCCAGCCTTCTGCTATACAGACACAGCAAGGTACTTACATCGTCCCTGTGCATGTGTGTGTTTGGGTTAGTGGTAGTCCCTATGACGGTTTTAATGAGGAATCCACACTTACTCCACAAAAGATTTATCAATACTCCAGTAGGCCTGTAAACAGTATTAGTTCTTCATAGTTTATTAGACTATGGCAATGATTTTCCAGGTCACACCCACCAGACTCAATCTAATATCACCAGTTGGTTAATGCCTCAGGTTGATTTTGGAGTGAAACTTCTACATTCTTCACCTCCACAGGGTGTGCATGCATCTGTTCTCTGTCGTGATGTGGCCTGGCTAACAGAGGAAGCCTTTCATTGTTCCTCGTGCCTCTCCTGCTGCCACACACAGTCTCAGCCTCCACGCCCAGATTGTCACACATGCCTTTATAAAGGAAGCTGTTGGCGGTGAGTGACTCGCATGTGGCTGTGTAGCTGACAAGTTTCCTTGACAGCTACACAGTTCATCTTCAATAACCTCTTAAGACACAGGCACCGTACTCTTTGTAGGCAGCATTTGCTAAGGTTTCTGCTGTTGGCACATCGCTGCGGTAAAACAGTTTGAAATGTGACATTTTAAGCCTTAGTGCTCAAAGTACATGAAGCTGTCACCTATGTCCGACATATGCAGTGCCAGCCTCATCTTTTTGGAGCTCTACTCTACAGGTGAATCCAGATTACATCAACTCAAAATTAAAAGTTTTTAGAGTGGTCATGGCATCATGGCTAAAACTGAGCCCAGGTTCAAAGTATACAAAGTTTGAAACCAACATAAGTATGATTTGTTACACAGGTTTATTAAGAGGTTACTATGAATTCTGTAAATATTATTTATGATCCAGGTATCTTTTGTATGCACTGGGCTTTGGCATGGGTCTCTGTCCTTGAAAGAAGATGTGTATTTTTGTTAAGCATCATTTTGGCATAAAACAAAACAGCAATGAAAAACATACCGATGTTCCCCATTTGAGACTCAAACTCAGAGATAAAGTTATTTAACAGAAAATTGTGAGAAAGTTCCGTTCATCCAGAAAAGGTAACGGGGTGTTATGAGGGTAGGGTAACCAGATCCCCACAAATCAAATGATATATGATAAAAAGATAATTTTTTGTGGGCCAATGTGGGACACACGTTCAATGCTGAGAGGTAGTTTAAAATTTTGATATAATGGCTCTCTATCTTTCCCATCCCAACTGTAAATACAGTAAGCATAAAAGGAAGGTAAAGTTTCACAGTTTTTATGGTCTTATACAACAAATTGCTTGCACTCCCTGATCCTATTCCAATAAATATTAAAAATACAGTTCTTCTTATCATCAACAGCGATTTTGACTAACAGACAAGATGCTGAAATGGGATTCAAGTCCTAGCTTTAGGAGGGTATACGGTATATAAAATACATGAGCATCCCAGGGTAGAATATACAAAATAAGAAATGTCATACTTTCCTTTCCTTTGCATTAGAAGTATTTCTAAACATTGTGTCCGTGCTTAAATAAAACAAAATTTCACTGGTTTGGTTCATTTCCTGCTCATACTTAAAGCAACCCAGTTCATATTTTCTCTATGTTGTGACTGTGTCAACTCACGATGTATTCTTCTCTGTGTGAAATTAAAAAGTTTAGTCTGCAAGAAAAGGCAAAAAAACTCTTAGAATCAACTTTACTGGCTTCGCTCAGATGCTTCCCTGTGTTTCTGGTAGCAACTTTGGTGATAGTTTTCATCATATTCTGCTGTAATCTGCATAGTTAGAGCTAGAGCCAATCAAAATGCGGGACAATCGTCTCAATATGTGGAACACGGGACAGGGCATGAAAATGCTTTGCATGCCCGCACAAAGCGGGACACCTGGTCACCCTATATGAGGGAGAATATCCTTCAATTGGAAAGCTCAATTAATCCTCAAGTATATGGCAGTAGTTGCCATGCTGAATGAAGTGTCCTTTTGCAGGAGGACACTGAATCAATACACCTGCAAGTAGAATACAACAAGCTCTTCAATGCATTAGGGTAATGCAATGTAACGCTGAGTAATCAGTGGTGACTAAATATCAACACATGGGCAATGAAATGGTTTATTAGCTTTAAAGCTATATGTAGTAGGTAATTGTAATAGCCTACATCCTGGCCACCATCCAAACAGTGTGAGACAAAAAATTATTTGGCAGTTTTTTTCCTTTTTTACCAAAATGTGTATGTCAATTTTCATTGCTGTCAGTTACCAACTTTTAGTGCATGCAAAAGCATGAAATAGGGAGCTGGAGGAGCTGGAGCCTACTTTGTTATGTTTGCTGTGTGTTTCTCAGCATGTGCAGTGTCAGCCATGCTGTGTGAAGTTGTAAGAAGTGGCATCAGCAGCAGCATGAGGAGTGATGGAGAGGAAGAGGAGGTCAAAGGTGTCAATGAGTTTGACGTGGTGCTCTGCCAGTCTGAGTTAAATGAGAAAGCCCTGCAGCTCTGCCATTTATTGCCTCCAGGCTTTATGCCAGTAAGTTTTCACACACACACACACACACCCACACTCACACAACCACACAGTGTTTCATTCAGTGGATGTTTAATGGACCTGAGCAGCCATTCATCCTGCGCTGTTGCTTCTATCTCGGAGAGGTTTTGAATTGTGAGCGTGCGTGCATGTGTTCGTGTGCTTGTGTGTGGCTGTGTATGTATGTGTTCCATCATGCTGACATCAAGGGCCTAAAATGTGAGCCAGAAATATTCTCTTTTTTCTCTCCTCTCATTTCAGGATCTTCTCTTTGTTGACTCTTTGGCTTCCAGCTATGTTTCCCCCTGGTCCTCTGTGAAAAATATCTTTCTTATCCTCATCCCCTACTGGCCATCTCTCATTCCCCCCTGATTTTAGCTTCATCTGTACCTCATCTCATACTGCCTGACATCTGTCTCCCTCTGCACTTAGACATGTGTGTAGAATTTATTTGCCTCTAATGTTTCTTTGCCCTTTACCGTTTTTATCTCTCGTTCTCTCTCCAGCCTTGTCAGTCATCTCTGAATTTTGCTCTGGATGCAGTTGACAGTCTGGTGCACTGTGGCATCCTGATTGTGGAAGAAGTAAGACCAATTGACACATTTCCCAAAACATGCACCGTAGTACTTCAATAACATATTTCTTTTGGACAGTTTTATGGCCCCAACTTCATTTAATATTGATATAACTCTAAAAGTCTGTAGCCACACCAGGACCCATGAGAGATTTTAAAATTTGTTGACCACTAGAAAGCACAACTGTTGAATGAATAAAATTTTAATTTGTTATTCTTACTGTAGATTATTACCAGAAGTCTAAAAATCATGTGCACAGTGTTCTCAAGTATTAAGTAGAATTGAAAGTAGGGTAGGTAATTTTTCATATAAATATTTGAAGAAATCATCTTAACAACCTAAAGGCTATAAATAAATCAAATTCTCTGAAGAAAATAATTTTAAAAATCTGAAATCTGTAACTCTAGTGATACTGAAATAGACCCAGCCAATCCATTTCATTCGATCCGTGCAAATGAAATGGTCCGGTCGACCTGCCTGTTACCTGCATAGCTGTCTGCCCATCATAGCGCAAGATCAGATTCTCTCCAAACGGCATGGAGTCTTCACTGAGGCTTTTAGTGTTGTGTGTGAATTGCGATCGCAATCATGTATACATAAGAGGTTATATGTGTATATGCACCTGCTTTCAGTGGCATGTGTGTGAATGACACTATTTTCGAAGGTTATAATCTGAGATAATAATTTTATTTCCCTAATCTGCTTTCATTAGACATGAAGTAGTTGTAGTTAGATCCGGCTGTGATGCACTCGTCTCTCCATCTGAAGAAAGGTAGTGAGTGCATGTTCATGTGTTTTGGATCGTTCCTTTATTGAGGGTTGGGGGTGGGATTTTATGGGTTGAATACTTTCAAAATCCTGCTTACTCCCTGCTTGCGCCAACATTACTACCCTACCCTAGGAGGACAGGTCAGGAGGTCATAGGATTCATTAGGATTCATCCTCTGAGGACTACGATTAACCACAGAAAATGAATAAACCAATAATGCTCGGACGAATTGCACATGGCTCCATAGGAAAGGTCAGGATATCCATAAATTGATTTATCCCCTGGAGACTAAGATTGCCTCCCACAAATTTCAAAGAAAGCTATTCGCTGTTAGTCAGAATATTTCAACTATTTCATTAGGCCAGACAACCTGAGCAAATGACCAACAGCCATCCCTACAGCTACGCCAGTAATTATAAGGATGTGGTCTTTATAAGCATGATGATATGTATTCAACTTGCCTTTTGTTTGTTTAATTCAATATAATTTTGAAAGTGAACGTGTTAAAACTCTGTTTTTTTGTGATTGAAACTCAGTACACACACAAAGCTTAAACATAAATTCAGTTTGCTTAAGTTTTCAGTTAAATCAGATTATTCACACAGGTTGCATGTCCTTCGTCCTGAATGCATCTGTCTGTTTACCTCTCACCCTTTCTAGGTTCCCAGGGTCATTCCCATCTGCGATTTTTGGAAGAGGAGCAGTGCTCTGTCCTGGACCACAACTGAGGACCCATATCACAGTGACTCTGACTGTGAGGAGCAACAGTCTTATTCTTACAAGGTACAGAGAAGCGTTGTTGAGCAATCGAGCGCTTTCACTTGCTTTGCTAATCACAGAGCTGAACACCATAGAGATGTATTCTTAACATAACTATACATAATGTGTATGATGGGTTTCACTTAGCTGGTATTTATGGCAGTGCTGCTAGTTTAAGCCGGAAGCACAAAAGATATATACACAAGCACTAACTGGATTATCAAGGTCTTTTATTAGTTAGCCAGAATTGAATTCCTTGAGCAGGATGTGGTAGTAATTAAATCTCAAGAAAAAACATTGTCCTTGACATATTTAATTTAGGATTGATCTTCATTTTGCAACCTTAAAGGTTCACTTGCACATGACATTTCCAGCCTTGACCACACGTGTCAGCCAGTTTTCATCTACAGTAAGTCAGTAACCACCCAACCAGCCTCTGTAGCCTTGTTTATATTTACAGGCCTTGTTAGTTATTATTGGTTTGTATTCCTCACACTAATGATTGCTGCTGTCCCATGTTGCTGCTATGTTCCCATAAAAGATTTGCTGTGTATTGATGTTTTTATGTGATTTGTGTATTCACATGATTATTAGAAACTGTTTGGCATCAGCTGCTTTTTAGTTTTAGCTCAAAATTGTCTCACTTTCTAATGAATACAGTGATTTCTAAGCGCATTTTGTAAAATCATCTTATGGTTGGAGGAACACAATCGAGAGTGCCTGAGCAGCGTGAAATGATCAGTTGAGAATTTTTCTGTATTTGACCCTATTCTGTATTTGACGCTCCTATGCTTGATTAAGGTGATGTTTAAGTTAAATTTATGAAAAAACATTTTATCAATAATACATTTGGGTAAATGGCCAGGGGCTGATATCTCAGGAGAGATCATTTCATGACTTGGCTTGATGTGTTGTGTCTGCTGTATCCTCAATGCAGTCTTTGCAGCGTGGGGCCAGCACCCTTTGTAACCACTTTGTAGTCACTCATATTCATCTGTAAATTTTGACGCGTTGCATGACTTGAATAAATTACTCTGAGAAAAAAAATGCGGATCCATAAGCAACAGAATAAGTAAATCAATCCCCACCTGTCTTCCTTAGATGAACTCATTGGTAACACTGTATTCTCTGACATTTTCCCACATTTCCACACACACTTTTTCAGCCCGTTAGGAGAGATTAACGGATCTAAGCATATTGACACGCTGTATAATGTGTGCCTTATTCAACATAATATGTGACAAGCCATTAACACAGCACTATTGTGATATATAACCCTGATAACCTGTCAACTATTTACATAATTAATCGTCTGGATCAATAACTCTCTCTATTGGGAATGTGTAGCACTCATTAAGTGACTGCCAATATTTCACATTGTCACAGCCACTTAAAAAGAGGACACTGTAACTGGCATGTATGAGCTTCTGCTAGCCAGTGGCTCCCCACCCCACCTCTGTGCTGTACTTTCTGTGTTTTGAACGGATTGCATTGTCATACATATAATGTCTAATTCACCACCACCCATGTTTTTCCATTTGTGAATTTCCATTTCCAATCCTCATTCAGCCTTTGTACCGGTCTCCTTTTTTTAGTTGAATCAGCCGTCTCAGTGCCCAGAGATGCTTTTCTTCCTCTGCAGAATGCTTGCAGGATATCTGAGGACTCTGTGCTGGGCCACTGAAGGACTGGACCTCCTACATACACCTCTGCCAGGTGTGTGCTTGTGTTTAAATGGCAGGCTACATTCACTTTTTTAATTGTTTGGTGCACATACAGTTCACATTGTTCTACGATTACTGGAGCCTGATTGAATGCATGTTCATTCTTTCATCTCTATTCTCTCTTTAATGTCCATCTAGGATATATTATTCTTTCACATTAAGCTATGTCCCGATTTTCTGTGACCTCCTGATCTGCCCAACAGTCTTGAATAAATGTTAGCCTGTCATTGACCCAAGATGACTTCATAATATCCTAGTAGACTGAGTTTATATTCTCACCTTCCACTGAGTGGAATAATTGGCTTCTTTCATGTTTCTCTCTTGCAGAGGAAGAGTGTGTTACTCAGATCCACTCCCATCTATGTCACACAGCAAATAAGTGCAAACAGCACTATGGTGAGTGCAAAACCACACAACAGCCACACACATCCCTCCTCAAAGACCTCTCACTCTGAAAGCTCGCCATCTCCCACTGATTCAGAGGAGACAAGAAAAGAGAGACAGAGCAACTCCCACACTTACATCTCATGCTCTATTCTTCTAAATAACATAAGATAAGAAAAAACTAACCAAATGATACTTTTTAATAATACACAATAAAAAGATCCCAATCCTATGAGAAAAGGCTTGATTTTGTGTTTCATATTGGATATCTGTCTGTACTTTTGATTTATGTCTGCTTTTGTGGCATATCTCACAGAAAGCTGCACTGAGGAGGCGGCACGCACTGCTGTTAGAACACTAATGGACCTGGGGGTGAGTGAGAAGAAGTTGTGTGTGTCACCTTTTCTCTCTCTCTGTCTCTTTCACTCTCTCTGTCTTCCTTTGAACCTGTTTGAGGGATTAGACCAGATCATGTGTATATGCCGTTTGAAATTTTGGCTCAGTCCTTCTCAGCTCAGCTCAAACATTAATCTCCTCGAAGGTGAGTATAAATATATTCAAATCCCAAAGTTGGTAAATTGTTCATTCGCTTTTCCAACATTATGCAGCCCCAAGCTCAGTGTGAACATGGAGCCAAAACTAAATTTGATGTATTAGAGAAATGGAAAATACCTAGATTTCCAAGATGTCATTTTGTGTCCCCTCCCTGTATGAATATTAATTTTTCTGTTGACATGTCGTTTTACATTTTAAATAGAGAAATCCCGCTTCTCCCTTTCAGTAAAATAATGTTTATTAATAGCACCTCTCAACAGCAGAAGTCACAAAGTTCTTCACGTTAAACCAAGTTCCAGAAAACAAAGCTAAAATAAAATACATCAAATCATCCAATAAAATAATAAATAAATTCTATAGAGCAAACTGAGATAAACAGTAAGAGTAACAGTAAGTAAAAGCAGAGGAATAAAATGCAGACAGTTGTAAAGACACAAAAGGATGCTAACCAAAGACATGTCTGAAAAGATGAGTCTTAAGCCACAGATCTTAGATTCGACGGAAAAGAGTTCCAGAGTTTGGAGCCATGACTCCAAAAGCCTTTACCTTTAGTTGTTAGTCTGGATAAAGAAACAAACAATAAGACCTTAAACTGGACCCTGAACCTCATGAGGAACCACTGCACAGGGATCAACAGAGGTGGGACATGAGATCATTTAGAAGATCTGGTCAGAAACTTCGCAGCAGTATTTTGGACAACTTGGAACAGATGTAGAGGGACCTTACTTACCGAGCCAGGAAAAAAGCCTGATCAAATGTCACCTCAAGTTTCTAATAGTCGGGTTGATATAAAAAGAAACCGAACCAAGATTTTTAATGCCCTCAGGAACCAAGGTGGCTGGAGCACAAATATCAACTTTTTTATCCATATTAAGAGAGTTTTGGGGTTTAAAAGAAATGTATAATTGAATATCAACAGCATAACAGTGATAAGAAAGATCTCATTAGCTCATGAAGAGGGAGCAGCTATAAAACGAATAATACAGGGCCCAGGACAGACCCTTGAGTAACACCATACAAGAGAGAGGCCGCCAACAACTTGTAAGTAGAAGCAACAACAGAAAAGCTCCTCTGAGAGAGGTATGAGGAGAATCACTCCAGTGCTGATCCAGATACAAAACATCAGTCTGTTTTTCATTTGGTCCTCACGGGGTATGTAGATTTAACCAAGTGACCTTTAGGGCTGCAGTTTACATAAAGAGCATTGTACCTTTAATGAGCAATGTTGTTGTCATGAGTTATAATGCTAATGGTATTATCTAGGTCTACATTCCTCCTATTACTGGAATGTTTCCATCGACCTGCAATCTACAGTGTGTGTGTGACTCATCTGAATCCAAAGCCGCCTTGTTCTACAGGGTCAATTAGAACTTAAACCTTAATGCCACCAATTTTTTAACACAGTTAAATATGAAGTAAAATCATAGCAACGTGCATCTTTGACCACCCTAATAAAAATACTTCTTACTACTTAAAACTCAGTAAAATATTTGTGATTCTTATTTAGCAGTGGCAACTTTCAAGTTTGTGACATTGCTTTATGCAGAGCCAGAAGAAAGGCAGCAGAATGTGTGTCTTGTTGATGAGCTCCATTATCTCCATCTACAGCAAATGTGCAAACCGCAGCAAGGAATAATTTAAAGGAGAGGGACAAGCTCACCACTTGGCAGGAACTTAAAAACATACATTATACTCAAAACAAGTCACCACTTGCCACCAGCCTTGTAATTTGGTGAAGGAGACACACTTTGTCCCCATCTATCTCCTGTTTCACTGGGAATCACTGCCTTAAAAATAGAGCATTACTGGCCTACATATCTGCATAGACCTCATGAGGCTGTCATTAACTTTCTTATTAGGGTTATCTCAAAGAAGCCGCCACTATCTCACTCGTCTGTACAATTTGATAACTAAAGGTAATTCCATATGATAAGATGGCGATTGAGTTTTATCATTTCCACTGGTCAAATCTCCTTTTGATGAAAGAAAAGGAATAAAAGAGAAAGTAGAGCCTGAAGCTCTGAAGTCTTTAACCTCACCTCATTAATTCAGACCTTGCTTGGTGAAGATTGTTCAGTGTTCAAGTTTGTTTTACCTGTCAGTTTCCTTTTTTCATTTCTGAGGTGCTGTTTTTTGAAGGTCTTGTTTTATCTTTTATTGTTTTAGTGCTTTTCTATGGCCTTACTTAAAGAGCACACAGCTTAAGATAAGAAATATTCTTCATTCTGTGTTCTCCTGTCAAGTAAAAGTTTGCATAAAAAGCACGGTGAACCCGACGTCCTGATAGTGCTGTATCTATTTTCGCTCAGGTTTTTGTGGAGCAAAAGCAGAGTGGAAGTGTCTTCCTGGCTTTGAGTCAGCTGTTCCAGTTGGCAGAAAACAGGCAGAGGCTGCTCCACTTCATCTCACAGTACCTTTGCGATTAAGTGGATGTGTGTTTATGTGAACAGCGTTAGCTTGGGGCATTCACGTTGCCTTGTTTGGTGGCAAAATCCCGCCTGATCTTCTGTTAGTCAGCCATGCAAGCTTGTAAGTCTAGAAAGATGCATGCTGAGCTGAGGCGCTGGCATCTTTAAGATAATTGCATTTTGATTTTTTCGGTGATGAGACATTGATTTTAAGTTTATCTTGAGTGATAGCATTAGCATAAAGCCCCAGGAGGTGAGGATTATGAAGCCCGTTAATCAGCTGTGAGAACTCGTTCTGAGATGCTGCTTTGTGCAGCTCGTGTTTTGACCATGTTTATGTTGTAGTGAAGACTCCCTAAGTTTTGTTTATAATATAGCAGCATTATTTAAGCTCTGCTTACTATTTTTTCACAAGTTCATCATTCATGTTTATATCAAAAATAAACATGCACTACTTATACTGTACATGGAGTACGGGTAATGTCTTAAAGGTTTGATAGTTATCATGTATGTCTGTATATACAGTATGTGTGAATGTATGTGTGTGTATATATTTATTTATTCTTTCTCCTCAGTCTCTCATTGTGAGTTCTGCCCCTGCTTGTGCTGAGTAAGACCTCGGGGGAATTGGTCATTTCCAGCAGTACAAACTCTTTTACAGAGATGGAAACAGAAATCAATACCTCACTTTGATCAGGACATAAAGCTGATTTCTGCTAGGCATAATGTTCTGATGTTTACAGTAGTCAATCTGTGCAGTCCAGTGTCGGTGTGGCTGTAATTTCTCCAAACTCACGGATGAACCGCAATCAAACAGCTCTAATCTTCCATGAAACACTACTGCCACCTACTGGTGGACTGCAGACACTGAAAAATCTCAAACATCCACGCGTCTCACTCATCTTAAATCTGACATATTTCATTTAAATGTGAAATGTTACAGTTACACCATGTCCCTGCTCCAAGTGCTAATTGTTCGATTAGATTGAAGTTTATATTGAGTCTTTCTTCCAAGCGATTCCTGCCACTTGTAGGTGATTTAAAGCTTGGGGTTGAAATATGTAGGAAATATTTCCTCAAGGACAAGTAAATTTTTTAGGTGTTTTGTCTTTTATTTATAAAAAACCTGTTCTTCAATATAGTAAGGATGATTTATACATTCAATTGATCAGGCTACATGTTATTTTTACATTTTAAACTAAGCCAGTTGGGTCATATAGTTTATACTGCTCAGCATGGATGGGAGTGCCAACAGCATATTTTAAGAGTTGGTGATGACTAAATAATTGAGTTTGAAACCCAAACTCTGTTGAGTCACATAATTATACTAAATAAAAAAAAAACATGCTTTCCTGCCTTACAATCGCTGCACAAATAACAAACATCCAGCACAAAGCATACACTGAAAAACAAACAATCATTTTAATAGCTTTGAAAATTATTGTTATTTTATTGGAAAAGGGCAAATAATCAGAGTGAAGCATCTGGTATGCGACAGTCTTTGTGGTCTTTTGGACAGTGTAACTATATCACTTTGTTGATTATAGAGCCCAAATGGTTGATCCGGCACTCCACTACATCTCCTTTCTGAAAAAAGAAACATTAAAAGACTTGAAATTAAACAGTATTGCCTGAGTGGAAGCACAAATTAGAAGTGGAGCAGAATTTGAGCCACGGTAAAGCACCTGTGGCAGTGATTTTATAATACTTCACAGTGTGATCGTGCGATGAATAACATCACCTTAAGGAAAACAGGTGGTTTTTGGAACACGCCCACACCTGGAGGTGTGCCTGTCAGAAAGACATCTCCGGGAGTTAATGTCACAAACCTAACAGAACACAAAAACACACGATTTAGGCCGTGACAGGATAACGGCGTAGTAAAGAGAACCTGATGTAACAGGAGAACGTGCCATTTAAGTGTAGCCTCCTTGTCATGTTATGTTGACCAATAAGTTATTAATTCATCCACTACAACATCCCTAAATTGTCTTAGTTTTTACACAAACTGAACTACTGCCACCACCTCAGATCGACATAGACGTTGTCAGCAGCGAGTCAGACAAGCGAGGGAGTAGCTTTTCCATTATAGAATCTCTAATCACATCAGAGAACGCTTCGGTTGGAAAGAGCACTTTAGGGCACAGGCTTGGTGAATTAGTCTTGGCTGGAGCATGTATTTAATGCTTTCGAGCTGGCGATGAAGGGTGATTTTTACCGCCACAGTGCTTCTTTTGAGGATTTATTTCTGTCTCATTTTCATTTGCATAATTTCCTAGATGTAACTTCTGCAGCTCAAGTTACTGAAGCTGAAAAATATTATAATTAGTGCAGTAATGCCATTTTAGTGAACCTAGACCAAAGTTCTTTAAAAGTATGATGAAATGAGAGCAAATGTGTTTTTTGGGGGGGTAGGTATGCAGAGGTCACCGTTGAATGGAACGGGAGCATATTTCTGCTTTGTTGGAATTAGACACTCAAATAAAGTGAATCCCTGCAGCGTTATGTCACAATGTGAACTGTCACTGTATAGAAACCAACAAACTATCTGTAACGGTTCACCTGCAACTTTTTTGTTGTGTTTAGCATCATTACCAGTGTGTCACAGTGTGGACATTAAACCATAACCGTAACTATATGAGCTTTCATTACCTCACCAACTGAGCCATCAATATTACTTCTTATTCTTAATTCCAGGCCTTTAAACCCTGAGATAACCCCAAAGGGCCCATCTTCATAAACACTCGAGTTTCAACAGTGACACCCCTAATGATTGTTCATAATCAATCAGAAGCACTAAGTTGGGGAGAAAAGCATAAACAAATTAAAGTTCCAGCCTCCGATAAATATTTTGTTCAGGCACATTAACTTTTGTAATATTTTTATAAAATAATTTAAACCTCCCTGAATTCAACATTTACCTCCCTTGTAGCCGTTATCAGTGTAGGCTCATGACATAACAAACTCTACTATCTGTTTTTTTCCATCTGCTATTGGGGATTCCTGCCATGTGGTTCCTATTGCACTGGCCGTTCAAAGAGAAGTAATCTCTCTCTGAATAGACTCTCCCAAGGTTTCTTCCTTTTTTCCTTCATGTTTAGGTTTTGTAGGGAGTTTTTTCTTGTCTTCTGAGAGAGCTCTGGGCTGGGTCAGGAACTGTTTTCATTATGTGGACCTGTGAAGTCCCCTGAGACATTATATGTGCTGCTGGGCTGTATAAATAAATTTGACTTGACTTGACTTGACTCATGTGAAGTGACAGCTGTAGTGAAGCAGAAGTGTGTATCAACGGGACTGGGAATTCGATAGTGCAAGACAGCCATGACCATGAGCAGGAATACGGTACTGAGTGGGCGTACTTTGAGACCCAGGCGATCAATGCCTCCGTCTTGAAGATCATCTGAGCGGTGTTGCTGCTCTGGACGGTTTCCCCATTAACAAGGCAGTCAATACTCAGGTTGTGAGGATCTGGAGGTGGAATGAGTCAAACAAAAAAACATCACTTTGGTTAAAACGGTGAATGTTGTGTGGCTGCCCTGCTAATGCAGTCACCTAAAAAGACCTGACTGATTTGGAAAACTGCAGCTTTTTACCCTGGCAACGCAGCGGACAAAAATAAAATCACTGATAATTACGTGATCCCGCTCTCTGTTGTTTATTCCCTCCCTGTTTGCCTGCTGTTGTGTCTCATTTCCTCTCACCTTTCACAGCATCAGTGGTTACTAAAGCCGGGCCCAGTGGACAGAAGCTGTCAAACGTTTTTCCCAGCAGCCACTGCTTCCCGTTGCGCTTCATCTGCCAGTCACGTGCGCTGACATCATTGGCCACAGTGAAACCGGCCACGTATGAGAGAGCATCTTCCTCCTGAGGAAGTGTGGCAATGGTAGAATCAGATCCAGGCCCACGTTAGCTGAGCTTCAAGGAAAACACAGCCCCGGGCACTGACTCGGGTAATAGCTGCACCTCAGGTTGAAAAACCTTCCTACAGACCAGATACACAGATGGTCAGTTTTTCCTTTATTACAACTTAACAACAGCAACCAAATTTCCCATGGAGGCACAATGTAACAATGGATTTTATTGGTCCTTTGAAGTCAAAATCAGGCATCAAATGTGAAATTTTCATTTGTCAGCCCTTCTGTTATTCAATGACAATCAAGAACATAACTGTCAGGTGAAATAAAGTATGAATTACGAGGAATGATGCGACGCTCACCTTGATGTGTTTTCCCTTTCGTCCGATCACAAAGGCCAGCTCCACCTCCCAGTCCACCTGCTTCAGTCAGACGAGAGACAGACGTTTTTCTCCTCGAACACGCTGTTATTAATAACATTAATAAGCAGAGCACATGGCTAATGAAAACATTCAAAGACCGTTACACACCAGCCACAATACAAGTTACAGTTAACGTAGCATATAGCAAAATGCTCATGCCCCAAAAGGCAGGGCGCTTTAGCGAGAGGGCGCACCGTAGATCTTTCGATTGGGGACTTAGACTCTCACCTGGCTCTCCGAGGGCAGAGTGATGTCATCGTACGGTCCTGTGATGGCGCTGGGGAACTTGCTGAAAATGATTGGTTCTTTGGGTATGGGAGCGTTCTGCTCCAGGCAGTGATCACGGTAGTTCATACCCACGCACACCACCTTCTCTGGGGCCAGGATAGGAGACAACAGGCTGATGTGTGATTGCTGAACCACACAGTCACTGGATGACATGGCCCTGAGGAGGAATATAACATTTACAGTGATGGGAAGACAATAACAAGGAGGAAGACTTGATGGCAAAGGAGGGGATATGAGAGGACTGGCGCTGACACATTTACAGAGATGAGTTTTTTGGGGGGGAATTTCTGCTTTACTATCATAGGTAGAGTAGAGAGATAGACAGGAGGAACAGTTAACATTTAAACCCGTGAGCTACTGGGGCTCCCCAAGGAGATGAGGTTAAAGGTGAAGTTGATTTAGTGAGCTGGTGTTTTACAAATATGATGACAAAGCTGATTTAGAGAGAAGGGGAAGTGATGATAGGGGAAGAAGATAATTCTCATTATTTTACAACAACCTATTGGCATCATTTGGAAAGATGCTGATAAGGAGAAGTGATACCTAACTAAGACGATGATTTAGCAGGAAAAATTGCTGATTTAGGAAGTGTGTGGTTGTGTGTGAGACTCAGAGAGAGAGTGAGAGATACCTCTGTGCACACTCCAGGCCTTTGTCTCCCAGCTCCAGCAGCTCTCTCATTGTGGAGGGCATAGAGGGATCAAAGGCTTTCAGGTCCACCACCCCAAGAGTTTCACCGTGCTCCACCCCCACTCTGATACATCCTGTATCATCATCGAGGCGACGGAACTGGACCAGACGCATCGCTGCACCACACAGGCCACGTCTCTCTGGGTTTGTCCTTTTTCCTTTGGATAAACTTCTGAAGATGCAGATGGAGCGAAGAGGAAGTCTCATCTGCGAGGAAGAAAGGGAAATGTGACGAAGACAAAACTGGAGATATGACAAAAAGCAAGTTATAAATTAAGCTGAGGCTGCTTTAAAGACGGCTTTGGGTTTAATTTTCACCCTCTGGCACTGCATGACCTTCCTGCATATTCATGCGTCAAACTCGGCAAACTTCAAAACTATATATTATATAACTGTGTCACAACAGTCTTGTATGTTCTTGAAAAGTGATGTGTTTGTGAAATGTCCCAATATTCCCAATATTCTGAATCCTTGAAATTCCCATAGACTGAGTTTCTGTTTGTCATGAAACACACAAGTCAAGACTTTAATATCATGAGACAAGTGTAAAATGAGCTGAATGAGCATTTAATATTAAAAGAGTATTTAAGTTATATGTCAGCATCACTGTCCCATCATGCACAATTATTTCTCTGCCATCACTGCAGCATGCACTTGTCAAACCTTATAAAATTGATACACCAAGCATATCAGCACAAACCACCTTAGTAGCTGCAACCTCACCCTACCTGCTGCTGCAGCCGCTTCTCTATCTTTGATAAGCTTGGAGAGCTGTCTCTACGTGTTACTGTTTGGTCCCTGTCTGATTTGGTGCCCTTTGGACCGTACAGTTCGTACTCACCTCCCTGTTCTGCACACTAAACACTCGTATCAACTGGAGAGGCGCACTTCCGGTTTAGTGCTGGTGGTCCGTCAGATTAATCCTGTCAAAATAGACATTTAACTCTCAAGCAGCGGTAACAAAACCAAAATAAATAAATACCACTGTTATTGTTGTGTTATTCAATTTCGTAGTTGTATTCGTGCATATTTTCGTGTTTTTAAAATCAGTTCAAGAAACTACAACTTCCGATAGCCTCCGTAAACGCTGCCCTCTCCGAGCATTTTATGCGGCCTTCAGGTTCCGTAGGAAATATTAATAATTTCGAGTTCCACACACGTGAACAACCATCCCAAGTCTTAATTATCAGTGGGGAACACGTATTTTGTAATGATACCCGAGTCGTCGAGATTTTACGTTGGACGAGGCGTGTGTGCTGGAGAAATGACGCAAGCACAACAGTTAATGGGACACGTTGTAATCATTTTCTCGCTATTCGAGCTTCAACCAGTCAATTCCCGTGACGCGCTAATTGCGAAGTAAATAAATAGACACCGACTGTGGCTGTTTCATCCCTTGCTTCACGTCGTGTTATGAGTCACATACAAGGCTTTGGCGTCAGAGGTTTGAATTGTTCTATTCTGAAACAAAAGTGCAGCTCACAGTAGTACAGCTTCTGTATGACATGTCTATTTTTGTTGAGACTTCCTTAATGCTAACCACGGACTTGAATGCGTGATATCTACCGAGTACGATTTCCCAACTCGGACCTTGATACGTGGAGCACGTGAAGGAAGCATTGGATTATCGCCATTGCCATCACTGATAAAATGAGAAACCAAAATACCATTGAAACTTCGTATACATAGTCTTGTACTTTAACAGGACCTATTACATTCTTTTAATTCAAAACGCTGTTGGATATCAAAGTCCCAAATTTCTCAGATTCGATTAAAATTGGTATTTTTCCTATTTAGACCCTTTACCGTTCCGAGTTCAATACAGGTCCCTGAATGCGACAGAAGCATTTATTGAGTCACGTGATCTATCGAGGCGGAACCTTGGCAACCGGTTGTCAGCTGCTTCTTTCGCCCTGAAGACGTCGGAGGAGAAAGAAGCACCAAAATGTGTACCAGGTGAGCCCACGATATCGTTCTGTCTGCTTTCAGTGCCTTTGTTGCGTGCTGCACATTTCCTGTCCTGTGTGCGTGCTGTGCTAGATCACGGACGCCTTTGTTCGAAAACTTTGATTTTTTTTTTTTAATTATTTTTTTTTATCGACCACTACCATGACGTGAGCGTGTTCCGTCTGCCCGTGGGCAATTATACTCAAAAACCGAATAGATACAAGTTAACGATACTTTGATCGTAGGTGCAATTAAAGCATCGAAATTAAAAATCCGATAAATTCCTGTCTGAATCAGTACGTTATGTAACACTTGATTTAGCAGCTCGGACTCCTGCAAAATGAAAGCAACTAAAGTTCTGTAACGCCTGAGCATGGTATTTCCTGTTTATGAAGCGCAGACGAAGAACAAAGTCTTCAAGTGAGTACAAATCTGTCCAGGTGCCAGACTTTGACCCATTCCATTTCCTTTGACCTTGCAGATGGATTTTGGTTCTAGTTTAACTCAGGAGCTCCAGCACTGCTCGTTTTCCCCTTCTGCCCACACCTGAGCATCAGCAGTGATTTGCTGCTTGAGGAGCAGAAAGATATTGCTGACATTTGTCATCCAAAATCCAATAACACTTCTCTTTTCCCCTGCTCAGTATGCAGCCCGTTGAATTCACCACAGACTGCAAGAAC
This sequence comes from Brotula barbata, assembly GCA_900303265.1. Classification (NCBI taxonomy): domain Eukaryota; kingdom Metazoa; phylum Chordata; class Actinopteri; order Ophidiiformes; family Ophidiidae; genus Brotula; species Brotula barbata. The sequence goes on from OMNV01029492.1 coordinate 201,150, forward strand.
CAGAAGTAAGTCCCAACTCCAAGACTTCATTTCCTCTTCAGACACTGGTTTGTTGCTTAGTGTTTGTCACAGCTTTGTGGTTGATGATGATGATGATGATGTTGTCCTAGTTTTGATGGCATCGTCTTGGTGACCCAGAGCCATGACTCGCTGCCCTCTGAGCTGCAGTGTCTGAGAGCTCCTCTGCAGGAGTACAGCTCAGTAAGTCTCAGCACTGACACACCCCAAACATAGGAATACTGAGCAAAATGAAGTTGTCCAGATATGCTTGTAAACTGGTCTTTTTGGAACTATTTCAAGGTGGATGGCGGTCTGGGCGAAGAGGTGGTGCTCCTAAGGGTCCCCGGTCTCCCCGGTAACCGACTGGTTTTTGCCTCCACCGGTCCGGTTAACCGTGACTATGATGATGTCAGACGCTTCAATGATGCAGCGGTCAATGGGATGAAACGGTCTGTTGGTGGCGGCTGTCGATGCTGTTTTGTTCTAATGTCACTGCCTCAGCTCGTGTTTCTGATGTGCCATTGTTTCTGTGTTCTCAGGGCGTTAAAAGCAGGAATACAGCGCCCCCTGTTGGTTTGCCCTGCCCACCAGGACTACAGGAACAGCACCTTAGTGGCTGCCCTCGGGGCCCTTCATGCTCTCTACATGGTGAGAGCATAACACTTTTACAGAGACGTGTTAAAACTCTCCTATTCCTCCTTCATGTTCAGGGAGGACAGCATTTCATACAGGCCCAGTGTTGTCAGAGACACGGAGGAAGCGAACACACCTGCAGGTGGCCTGTGCGGGTTCATTAAAGTCTGGTTTGAAGTCCATCTGCCACAAGCTATGAAACACTGAGTTATAGCGCCACTCAAAACACATTGGAGGCCCATATTAATGCCTGTGTGTTGAAATTAGTCTCAATTCCACACTGATATAATCTTTACATAATGAAACAGAACAAATATCCAATACATTTTTCTCTCAAGATGGACTGATATATGCTGATATTTACCCTTCTTAAAGCCTCTGGAAGTGAGGGAGGCAAACATAAAACCCAGCCAATACAAGGTCTGTGTTTTGGGGCTGTGGGTGCCAGAGGAGGCCCAGGGACAAAGACTGGTGGAGCTGGCCCATGCTCTGGAGAGTGGGAGGTGGGTAACGAAAGTCATTACTCGTCCAATCTCTCGTGTGACGTTGATAACGCGCTCACAGCCGTATTCCTTCCCTCGTTCAGATTGGCCTGCCGTGACATTGGCGGCTCAGACCCTGAACGTATGGCGGCTCCCCGTGTGGCCGACTACGTCGTTGAGCTCTTCAAGAACAGCCCTGTGCAGGTACTTTCCCAACAGAATCTTAATCACGCAACAGTCAGATTCTTCTTTGTTTGTTTATCAGAAGCCAGAGTTATGAAAACACCCGATTAACCCCTTAGGTGGAGGTGGTGAGTGATTTGGCGTTCCTGGAGAGGGAGTATCCTTGTCTGGCTGCAGTCAACCGTTGTGCCAAAGGTAAGAAAATCAGAAATTCTTCATTTTAAAGATGCTTTCTCACTGACTGTGAATCACTGACTGTGTCCTCCTCACAGCTGTGCCCCGTCACCAGGCCAGGGTTATCAAGCTGCAGTACTGTGGGGAGGGACCCATCCAGAAAACTCTCATGCTGGTGGGAAAGGTAAGAAATGCATTCAGACGTTAGTTCATGGACCACAAACTCATTCAAATTTCAAGGTTTCAAATGTACTAAAATATGCCAGCGTGCAGAAATGGGACCAAGTCATTCTTCAGAAAGTCTCTAGTCAAGACCAAAAAGACAATTTGGACTAGAGATGTTTGTGTAGCTTTAAAAAATGGTCTTTTAAAAGTGCTGCACAAGATATCTTGAATATTCTAACAGATGGACAATAGCCATAAAACAAGGTGGCTGTGGACGCAGGAAATATAAGTGACTGGGCGCCCTGATGGTTTAAGCCTTAAGCCCAGCTCCATCCCGGCCCGTGCCCTTTGCTGCATGTCTCTGCATGTCTCTCTCCCTGTCCGTCTCTCTACCGCACCTATCATGATAAAGCAGAAAATACGTCTGATAGCGGTCGGTCTTTGCATCATGTTTCCAGGGCATCACCTATGACACGGGTGGAGCAGACATCAAGGCCGGCGGTTTCATGGCTGGGATGCACCGCGACAAATGTGGAGCTGCTGCCGTCGCTGGCTTCTTTCAGGTAAGTGAACGCGTGTGTAAACGTCATCATCGTTAACCTTGACAGAAACGAGTTAGAAGCTGGTTTGTTGGTGTAATTCAGTGATACCTTCTTCTAGAATGAAGGCACAGGGATCTGAATCTCAGTGCTAGATCTCATTTGTTTGACCTTCTCTGACTCGTTGTTCACTTAAATCTCCTTCGTGCTGCTTAGATTCTTGCCAAGCTCAAGCCAAAACATCTGAAGGTTGTTGGGTCGATGGCGATGGTGAGGAACAGTGTGGGTGCAGGTCAGTGTGTTCCGCTTGTTTTTCAGCAGATATTTGAGGTGGAGCCCTCGCTCAGGTTGTGTGCTGTGCATCTGTGTGTGTTTGTTCCCAGACTGCTATGTGGCTGACGAACTGGTGGTTTCCCGTGCCGGTCGTAGGGTGAGAGTGGGAAACACCGACGCCGAGGGACGCATGGTGATGGTGGACCTGCTCTGTGAGATGAAGGAGAAGGTCAGAGTTTGCTGAAGCGCTGAAACATTTCTACATCCTCTCCTCATACTGTGTGTGTGTGTGTGATGACGTCATCTGCCCCCATAGGCTGTGCTGGAAGTTTCACCTGAGCTGTACACTATTGCCACTCTGACTGGACATGCAATCAGAGCCATGGGCCCCAACTACTCTGTGAGTACTCCACAAACGCTAAATGGCACCGAAGCTTTTAGCGAATACAATTCCACCAGAATAGACATTTTTAAAATAACTACCTTTGTAGTGTCACTAACCTAAACTCCTGGAGAATATAAAACAGGTGGGAGTCGAGATAACTGAATCTATGTTAATGTTTGAAATGATAATCCCCCAACTCAGAGTTTTGAGTTTCAAAGTCAGATTTTTTTTTTT
>OMNV01029492.1:216051-226051 GCA_900303265.1 Brotula barbata
TCAAGCAGTTGGATCTGCACTCTTATTCTTTTGGTCACAACATGTAAACCAACATACTGTGGAAATGGTTGGATTCATGTTAGGATTCATCTACGTATGTATCCATATCTCCAACAATACACAAGGAGGACAAAATGTCTGCTCTCACCGTCTTTCTCCTGGCTGTTGTGATCTCTGCAGAGTCGCTGATCTTAAGGGAACCAGCAGTTGATTAAACCGTGTGAATCCCCTGAGATCAGGGACCTGCAGCCAGTCCTCAGCCGGAGCCATTTTTCCATTGCGTTTGCCGAGTGTGAGCTGGTTGAGTTCAGACTGCAGTGACCCTTGCACAGATTGTTTGTCTCTCTGCTCATCCTCACTCACTCTGAAATAATGTAATGTAATAAGAATGTTAAATGAATGAGATATTGAACACGGCTTGGTGGAGGAAAACGTGGATGGAGGAATGTGTTCTTATATACCGTTCACACACTGCACACTGAAAACTTCACACCCTCGCCTGCACACTAATCTGTCGCTGCTCTCTAAACGACGCTCCCCTAATAAGAAAACATGCATTTATTTATGTGGTCAGCTGTGACTCTATTACGTGCTTGAATGTGGGTGTTTTCTGTGTGCGTGCGTGTGTGTGTGCCTTGGTGGTGGGCGGTGTGTGTGAAGGCAGGAGACAGGCAGAGATAAAGTGGGAGACAAGACGAGACAGGCGATGGAGAGATGGCGATAACGAAAAAGACAAGGACGAGCGGTCTGACTGGGAATCTGCATTTTTATAGAGCCACTTCATTAAAGTTACATCACAGATAAGGATGGATGTGTGGAGCAGATTACATAAGCAGAAGCCCCGGAGCCACAGATAGGCACCAAAACACAATAGCTTGACTTCAGCTATTGTATTCTGCAATGCCAATAAGCATCTTTTGCAGAATTACGGCTTTCTTCTGACCTTTTGACCTTGATGTGGGATCCTGACGATAAACTTATGGATTTGTCTGTTTTATGAGTGTGGCGCCTTTGGGCATAACATTAAATATCGCTGGCTTTCAGTCTTGAAAACTGTTCACGAACATTTGAAATGTCTCCACGGACGTTCAGAAAAGGAACATCTGCATGACTAATGAGTCCATAAACATGTCTGGGTCTTTAAGAATTCACCACAGCATAACATTCGCCTCATCGTTTTGGTTGTAGATATTGCTGAGATATCCTTGAAACACTTATCATGAATATAGTGACTTAAAAAAATGTAGACGTTCCTCACATAACAGTAACAAGAGGACACGTCATCCTGCCAATACAAAATATTTTCTCATTAGTGATCAATAAAGCCCTAGAACATCCATTCTAAACTCTTTCTATAGTCCTTATTATATTCCCTTCCTGAATTATTCACTCAAAAATGACATATTAGCATATTTATGAATATTCATCACCATAATACATTGTATAATCTCTGTGAAGTTTGTTTTCCTTGGCTCCTTAGCTGCGGGCTGAATAATCCGTCTGTCTCATGTCTGCTGGTGTTTGTCTTTGCTCTGAGCACACCAAAGTCTCCACCAAAGGTAAACACGCTGTAGCTGCTGCGCTCGCCGCTTTATCTCCACCTCCCGTAGCATTAAATGGGATGACTGGATGCACACGTGAAGAGCTGAGAGCGGAGATGCGTTGAAGGACAAGCCAACCTTTTCACGGCCTTCGTTTTCCCGATTCAAACTTATTCATGAGGCGAATCCAGAGAACGGACGAGGATGCTCTGCTGTTTTTTAATGTGGACAGAGTAAATCAATGCTTTTATTTTATATAAAAAGAGAGAGAACCATATTGATTTTTGTCGACTTTGATTGACTTCTGCAGCCCCATTGATAATGTTTCTTCCCGCTCCCGGGCTCATATGGAGAGGAAATGAAGGCCCATGCGTGTGTGTGTTTTGAGATAGGACCTCTGCACGCTGTCAGGCTCATATGAAAGAAACGAGTCTTCAGCCTCTGTGGCGAATAGGAAGCGTCTTTGTTAGACAGATGGCCTTTCCTCATTCATCCTGCGGGGTATTTACATTTCTTGGCTGTTCATTATGCAATCAACGTGATGTGTGAGGATGCTTGACCTGGCTTGATTGCTATTTAGCATTTTTGCAACCGGTCTCTCTCGCTCTCCAAGGTCGCCTAAATTGATTCAATTCCTCTCTGATCGCCGCACAAAGAATCTTCGGCACCATTTTAATTGTGTTCCTGTACCAATCTCTCACATGACAATCAAGCAGCACACACACACACGCCTATACAATACAATGTTGGCTAGTTTAATTGCACTTATAACATCAGTTACGTTCAGTTGAGTCACAGTTTTAAAATGCTTTCAGATTTACATTAAATTAAACTGCGTCGTTCCTCATCGCGTCTCCCAACATATCACGTTAGCCCGACACGTCTTCAGATTACAACATTTAGAGGTGACATGTTGTCGTGTGTGTCGTTTATCCTTACATAATGTAAAGCCGCATGTGGTTTTCCAGATGTGTTCAAAGTTAAACTCTGGATTCTGCTTGGTAAAGGGCCCAAATGAGGGCTACAGCTAGAAACATACCCACATTATGTAATACCCTGAAGACAGTAAAACGTCTTCAGTTTTGTTTTAATCGTGTCTATTATTAGACTTTAAACAAAGAGTAATCAGCATGCCTCCATAATTAATACAGCCCCATCACAAACCTGCCACGTTTCAGCAAAACCTTTGAAAAAGTGCAGCTACTCAACACTTAACTAACCGTAAACAACTCCTTTGATGTATTCCTGTCTGGACTCTGACCTCACCACAGCACCACAAATAGCTGTTTTGCTAAGGTTTTCCGTTTTGAACCCAGACATCTGTAAAACATCTGTTTTAGTCTTATCACAGTGCTGCATTTGATACTGTCAGTCTGCAATCATCTATCAAAGAACAACAATGACATGAGGAGTTCCCCAAGGATCCGTGTTTGGGCCTCTTCTCTTCCACGTGTAGAGTACATACACACCCACACGGTCAGATGACGCAAGACAATAAAATCTTACCGCAGTCAGGCAGATGAAGCACAAATCATACCATCTCTAATGAACGAGTGAATGTGTCCGTGTTGTGGTTCCTCCTGAATCCCTATAATTGTGAGTAAAACCTTTACATCATTATCTCCTTTCCAGCCCATTCTCTCTTCCTAGTAGGGCTAAATTGGCTGCGGTGCCGGGGGGGGAGATGGGAGAAGCGGTGGAAGCTTCGGCTCTGCCGCGAATCTACACAACATTAACCCCTGGGATTACCAGGCAGTCCACAAATTACACACCAATGAGCACCTCTCTGACAGGCTTAACAAAATCCACTGAATTATGAAGTCAACTCTCCAAATAGGGCAGTTTTTATGTTGTGTTACAGACTGTGATGATGTAAAATTACCTTAAGGAGATATATGAAACATTTATGAACAAATTCAATGTATAAATTAACTACGGGCTGTAAAATATTAAAGCTCTCTCTCTCTCTCTCTCCATCTCTCTCCCTCTCTCTCTCTCAATATCTCTCTCTCTCTCGCTCACTCTGTGAATGAGTGTGTGTGCGCGCATTCCTTCGCATCCAGTGGAGTGGCAGTCGGAGGTGAGGGTCCAGGGAGAGAAGACGCACAACACACACACGCCCGACAGAAATCAGACATCGGTGTCGACGTTCCAGCGGGAAACATGCAGGTAAGAAACCTAATTCCAAATCAAGCCAGTTCCATCCTCGGTGCAAGGCGGCGCGCCATGCTGGACTGAAGCGTTTGTGCCCTGGAGAAGTGGGACACAGTCCGGATCTGCTGTCTACAGGCTACCTGTTGTCCTGGCTCATCGGTCCCACCTGTGTTCGGATCCTCTCACGTCCCTCGGCGTCTCGGTTTGTTTGTTAGTGAAGTTATGTAATTGGCGCGCTGCGTGTGGATGCATGGAGACGCTCGGATTTAGCGCGCAGGCAGGAAGGCAGACAGACAGGCAGACAGGCAGGCAGCATCCCGCAGTCAGCTTCCAGCAAGTGTCACTTGGCATCACATCTTTCAGCGTGACTCCGCTCATCTCACTCCCTGTGTGTGTGTGTGTGTGTGTGTGTGTGTGTAGATATAAAGCCCCCACATGGCCTCAGTGAGTCAAGCGTGACTACAAATCTGTAAATAGTCATAAAATCCAGTTTTCATGCAGGCAGATGAGGGGAGATTCTGCCTCAGTTGGCTTCTTTTGGACCTGCTGGTGATCAGTTAGAGACCAACAGAGCAAATGAGTCCTCAGCACCAAGCAGCCTGTGAGTGGGAACAGACTGGGTTGTAAAATGCAAATAAATAGCTTGTAGGAAGGATGGCAGCTCCTTTCCACCTGGGTGCACACGCTGACTGGGAGAAGGGGCGAGCTGTCCAATGATAAAGGTTACGTGTTAGCTGGTAATCACGTCAGCAATAATGGTTTACCCCGGATGGATCCACATCGCCTCTGTGAAAATGTAAATTGCAGGTAACCATCACAAGTTCCACAATTTTAAAGTGAGGCCTTAAGGTTTCATTCATACGTTCACTCATGGTCGGAGTGTTATAGACACTCAGGGTGAGCCAGCTGGCAAAAGTAGCATTTCCAAGGTAAACAACCAAACCAAAACTTACATTTAACTTCCATTTAACTTACATTACTGATTATTGGTGTTGTGGTAGGAAAGAGAATCAGGGTCTGTAAGCCTCTTTGCTTCTCTGGTGACTGAGCCCAGTTTGTGTGGTTGTTGATGAAACTAATGAGCTCTCTGTATCTGTGACCGAACCACAGTAAAAATGGAAGAAAAGTCACGTTTGGCCTTCGTAAAAGTAATAGAAAGCGAATTGCACCGAGGGAATATCTGGTCATTTGTACAAATTAATCTCCAATTAATCAGTTCCAGTCAATGATTAATTTCCTGTGTACCTGCTTATTGATTAATTGACGATGAACCTAATTATATTCCAGAGACTCAGCTAGCGGTTTGCTGTAAGCTGTGATTGATGAGGCTCATCATGAGTCAGTCAATGTGTCAATCAATCAGTCAGTAAATCAGTCAGTCATGTAATCAGATGGAGAGCTCAGGTCCCTGGACTTACTGTACGTTTCAGTGTGTCAGAGTGTGTGTGTGTGTGTGTGTGCTGTTTTTGTCTCCACAAGCTTGATGGCAGCAAGATGGCCTTTTTAAATGTCCATCTGTTGGTTCCTTTGATATTTTTAACGGAGCGCTCAGTTTTTGCCAGCTTCCATGTGTGGTTACAGTTTCTGTTGAGAAGACAAAAGAACATAATAGGAAACAAGCACCAGTTTGTCAAACAGCAGGGTGGCAGCAGAAGGACGTCTCCTTCAGCAAACAGATTTCTTTTGGCATATTCAGATCTGCTTGTCTTTGTTATGACTCACTCCAGTTTACATGTTTATTTCATTTTCAGGAGTCAGACTGATCCGTTTTGTTTGGTGGCTCTAAATCCTTTAAGCCATTCTGAGAAACCACAACAGCAAATTATTTAACATCCCAGTGTGTTTTATTAATGCTCAACCCAGGATGTTCAAAGCTTTTGAGGATCATTTGTCAATGCCGTGTCACATGATGATGATGATGATGATGATGATGATGATGATGATGATGATGATGATGAGAGGTCATCCATCTTTGATTATAATTTTCAAACTGAAAAAAAACAGTCTCAATTAGCAAAAAGGATTCCTGCTAATCACCAATATCAGCTGGTGAATTGACTGCGATACAAAATTACTTTTCTGTTTTCAATCTGAGTATAATTGAAAGTATTATGCTGTACTTCAGTACCATCAACAAGGTTCAGGAGTGGAAGACGAGCGTTATCATCCTCTAAACGGGCGGTGTTGTTTGCTGAATTGATTCTCTCGTGTTCTTAACATAACTGGTTTTGTGCAGTTTGTTCTGTCTGTTACACTCAAACTGTCAGCAGACAAAGTCTCTTCTTTCAGCGTCCACCTTTGATGGGACGGCCTTCATGCAGCCAGCACAGTCATAATCATTTTCATGCTTTTTGTTGGAGTTTCTTTGTTGATCTTAAACTAGTTTCAGATGTATACTGGTTCATATCATTGATGCTGGCCTGACTGAAGAGCCTGAAGTTTTCCACAGACCAGCAGCTCCACGTCAATCAAAGCAGTCACACAGGGAAACGGAACAGATCAGTGACCACTACAGCAGACAGGCTGACGGCATCACACACACACACACGCACGCACAGTGCTCACAGTGCCGCACATGGTGTCTGAGGGACCCACCTGTTCAATAGGTGGAGCGATTAGTAGATTTAGACTCATTAAATAATTGAAGAGTCTAGTAACTGTATCCTACAAAGTGCAGCACATTTTTGTCTGAGCACAGAAAAACAGTTCAAGTGTCTCATTAAACTTCAGCCGCTACGCTACCTGAGGTTCATTTTCACAGGATCTCAGCGTATTTATCATTTTAAATTGGCTTTGATTGGGCAAAGTGGTCCAAGAAGAGAATTCGGAGAGCATAATGAGACACATACACACATACCACCGATGGATTTGTACCGAGAAACAGCGCGTAATCGACCCAAAAGTGGAAAAAAATGCCATGAGGCGAAGAGATCAGAAGTAATTCAAATCAGCGATCAATCAGTGCTGTAATGTTCCATTACCATCTGTTGGTGTTTGCTTCAATTTAAAAATGAAAATGATTGGACAGAAGAACACACACGCACATATACACACATACAGAGCGCGAGAGAGAGAGAGAGAGAGAGAGAGCTGATAATTGAAACAAGGATCCTCGATTGCTCAGAGCCTCCCCAGAGTATTAATTCTTTCTCCACATGAAGGCTCACACATCAATATAATACTATCTCTCAGACACACACACACCCAGCATGGAGTCCATATGGATGTGCCATCCCCTCACAGACACACTGATTTGCTCTGACAGCCATAGAGAAAGTCTCCCTAGTCTCAGCTCTGAACCACGGTCCTGTTTACTGTGTTCATCCCAACATTCATCCAGCACAGAGAGCGGACTACTTCACACACAGACACACTGACACGCCGTAACCATGGACCACGTTGATTTGTTTCTACAGCATCATTCCCTCAACATTTCCACCGTATTTAAAAGAACACTTGTCATATATGTACTTTATTCCAGGCGCTCTAACTTACTCATTTTCCATTAAAGGAGTTCATTTTTATCCTGCTGTAGCTGTGAGAGACCTGATTCGTATTTTCATTGCGATGGTGTTGTACATTGTGCATTTTTCACAGTAAACCCCGTACGCCAGAATGTCTTCCATTTTACTTGTCAGCCCGTGACCTATGCAGCACGTCCCCGTCAATGTGTGTGTAATTCTCATGCTGCTTTATACCAGCATGGCAGAGCTTTGACCATCTCACGCACAGCTGGGCTCCTCTGCAGGAAATCCTGGCTGGCAGCGTTTGTGCATGTAGGTACGTGTGTGTGTGTGTGTGTGTGTGTGTGTGAAGGTTTTTATCAAGTATTTACTGTATCTCCCCTTTTTGCTGTCAGCCTCTGTCTGTTCTCTGATACTCCTGCCTGTTGTTTCTCAGAAATTTTCTTTATTTGTACTGTATGTAATGGGTAATGTAATGGGCATACACACCCTGCTACGCACACACACACACACACACACACACACACACTCATTCACTACCTACCTTATTGTATGCTGGTATTTGCACTCCACCTGGAGAGAAGACTAGTGACAGGTGACATGAGTGCAAGGGAGAGTGTCTCCCTTGTGTGTGTGTGTGTGTGTACATATGTGTGCATGTGTGTATGTGTTTAGGAGGGAACTTGGTGGAGAATGATTGACTGTGAAATAAATTGGAAGGAATGAAGAAGTGGGGAGATGTAGGACAGATGTGACTATTGCTCCAAATCTCTATATGCGTGTGTGTGTGTGTGTGTGATGACTCTCTGACGAAGAGGGAATCCTGGTGTCGCTTTGTGTGTTTTGGTTCTGCTGGGTTGCCACTCCTGGTGAACTTTTAAACTTCCTGTGGTGCTGGAGCTGCAGCTTGGTGTAGCTGTGGGTGTTGTATGTGTGTCAGATGATGTTGTGTGTCTCTGTGTGTACTCGGCTCTTGGTGTATTCACGGTGTGTCTCTCTCATGTGTGTTTTTGTACGGGACCTGTCAACTTGTCTCTGGATGTGTGTATTTCTGTGGTTTGTGGATCTTCTTACACCTCTCTTCTTGAAAGCTGCAGCCTCTAAGATGTGCAGTGTGGGAAAAGGTAGAGACAATTTAATCCGCCGGCTGTTTCCCTCCTACCTCCTCACCACAGTCCGGCCTTTACAACCCACCCGGGAACGTGATGAGACACCGTTGTCAGTTGAGGTAGCGATTCTCCTTGTGGTTAATTGTTGGTTTTCATGTAATTTCATCGTGTTTGGTGTAATCTTGACATGATCTTTAAGGGTGAGAATAATTACCGTGAGTGCATTTTGCGCTGTGTGGTGAGCGTGTAAGCATTTGTATATGTTTCTTGTAAAGTGGCCAAAAGAAAGAAGTAGATGTTGCCATGGTAACACCTGATGGGTGGTTAAATAAACAGCAATAAATGTATGTAGTGTAGATAGAGGAGATTTTGATCATTTTGGTTCTGATAATAATGTGGTGAATGTATGAAATAGTGGGTCTATGATGGTTAAGACTCTCTCTCTCTCTCTCTCTCTCTCTGTGTTTCTGTGGGAAGAACTCATGTAAAGAGGTCAAATCTTATACTTCATGTGCACCAACATTCCTTGAATAAACAACACGATGTCTAATATTTAATAATTGATGGCCAACAGAGTGATGTGTAATGCTTGGCTGCCATCTGTTTACTTTGACTGTTATGGGTATATGGTAGAGTTCTGCCTGACTCTCTCTCTTTCTCTCTCTCTCTCTCTCTGCGTATGTGTGGTTGAGTGAATGTTACATACAGACGGGCATTGCTGCTGCCCCAGGACAAAGCCAGCTGAAGCATTAAGAAACAGGAGAGAGAGAACTTGAAGCTCTCTACGTGTGTGTGTGTGCATACAGTATACTCGCCTCACGCGTCTGAGTGCTCCTGTGTGTCCATCGTACCATGAATGCATTGACTATGCCTGGGTGTTGTGTTAAATCTGTGCCTCTTTGTGTTTTCGTGGCCTCTCTCTGTCCTTCTCCAGCTTGTAGCCTCATTGTAAACAAATCTGCTCCTCTGTTTCACGTCTCTGTGGAAATGAGCCACCGCTGCTTATTCCACACATTATTCCCCTCTGCTGTGCCACTGTTGATCTGTGAATAAATAGACGTTTGGATAAATTGAATTGTTTCTTGGTGTAGCCATTACTTTACAAGCTGCCACGGCTGCATTAGGTTCAATCCTGCTTCCTGTGTACGTTTTTCACTCCTCCCTGGCTTCCATCGCTCCTGCCTCTCTCTCATCCTTTGCCTCCCTCCGTGTGGAAGACGTACAGAAATAACCCGGCAAATGTATTCCCCCGTAAAGTGCTTTCACATCTACATCTCCCTCTGCCATCCTTTAATATCATCCCTCCGTCCTCTGGCCGTCCTTTGCTCTTCGTCAGAGGGGCCAGGATTCATTATGATAATTGACTTCAATTCTTCCAAGAACACGGACAAACCTTGTTCCTCCCCACAATCCCCTTTCTCCCCCCTCCCCCGTCTCTCCCTCTCGTCCGTCCATCTCTCTTTCTTTCTGAAGTAAGAGATTTGCATGGTCACAGTCCCATGAGATCACACAGCTGCTTCAAATCTCTCTCTCTCTCTCTCGCTCTGTCTCTCTCTCTTTCCTTTCCTTTGCCTTTCTCTCCTCCCCAAAGAGTAAACAAAGCTTCTGTTTGTTCTGTGGTCTCCACTTTCATCTTCCTCTCCTCACTTATTCCATTTCCAGTGTATACACTCACACGGTGAGGTTCCTGAGAAAACCATATTGAGAGTAAATCTCGTTGCGTCAGATCAAA
>OMNV01029495.1:0-27298 GCA_900303265.1 Brotula barbata
TGCTTGGATGGCATACAACTCTTACAAAAACAGATGCCTGCAGGGACAAAGTGTACAATAAGTGCTTTTCTTGTCAGAGTGATGTAAGATTTCTCCAGGGCCTCCAGGTGACCACATGGCTGCTTGGTGGGACAATGCTCTGATACAAACACTAAGTGAGGTGCTACACCCTGTCCAGTGACAGACGAAGATCTTTTACAACAAGTCTTACCTGTTTTGCTTTGGGTCTTTGTCACACCCTCACTCACTCAAAAATTGACAGCCTAAATGAAATCAAAGGGTCAACTCGCCGTGAGAATAAAAGGCTACTATATGGTGCTTTCAAAGCAAGCTGCAGACCGTTAGCAGAGTGTGTGATGAGAGGCAGTGAGCACAGTGGGCAGCACATACTGTGCATAAAGCTATTACATAATCCCTCTAAGTCGTGCCTGGCATGACACAGACATGTGTCAACAGACTGGACATATGAATGGACAATCATGGTTTGTGTCTTCATGGCTGCATAGTGGGCAGCAACATAGAACACGGAGCCCATGTGCAAAAGATAAACAAAAAAAGCAGCTAGTAGCCCCCTCCCCTCCTTCATATGGAGAATGCCTGCAATTTTTGCTTTAAAGTATTTCACAGAGGAGAATGGTTTTACTGTCACAGACAGTGTAATTTTGATTCATACGGAATGTTTTGGCTTCTGTCCAAAAAGGCAGAAAACATGAAGGCATACAGCCTCTCCTAGATCCATTGTGTGTGTCTGTGTGTGTGCGCATGTGAGTCATAAATTCTTGGAGCAATTTGACATTAACACAGCTCCTCTGTCTTTTGTTCACACAGACCTATTGGGAATAAATTTTCGTTCAAACTTTGATAAATGCAGAGATGAACACCATGTTCCCTCTGCAGAAAAGAAGCCCTTAGAACGTGTAAAAATCAGGTCTGAAATGGGAAGTCGGTGGCAGTGAGTGAGTGTGGGAAATCACAGGAAACAGGTCGGGTTGCAACTCTTGCCTCTGGCTGTGGATGAACGCCGAAATACTTTCTACTGGTTGTTAAAATGTGCCACCATTGGGACCGTGAGCAGGTCTCATTATTAACTATGATCCGACTGTAATGCATATTTAACGATATAGATTGGGGATTAGTGGAGATTCAACCCTCATCATAAAAGTCAATTCCCTCTCAGGTTTCATTTCATCAGTTTTTGCTACAACTGTTTGTGGAAATAAGGCTAAAAATAAAGACAAACGACTGCCAGTAAATGACCACTAAACCTGATAACCTTTGTAAATACTCTCAGTGAGGTAGCATGCAGTACAGTGGAGAGCAGTGAGAAAGCACATAGTGTACCAGAACACCCGGCAGCAGTCACGCCTCCCTCAGTGAGACCAGGCTGCATTTAAGACAGTCCTAGCAACAGTATATCTAAATGCTTTTAAATTCACAGGAGACAAAGATGTAGATTAATATTGATTATTACTATATAGAAACATTAACTGTGATTTTTAAAGATTTAAACTGTAATTTTACACTGGGTGATCAAAACTTACCCACTGGATGTCCATTGGTCTCCTCAGGCTTTGTACCTGGTTTTTTCTCCTGATCAACAACTTGGGCACTGGATGAGGAACACCCCATCTTTTTTAAACAGCTATCAAAAAAGCAGAAAAAACGTCAACTTTGAGGCTCTTAAATGGAAGTTCACAGAAGTCTCGCTGCTCTCTGCTAGCCTAAGCTGGAGGTGAAACCCAGGGCAGCTCTTCCAAGTGGTTTAGGAACAGCTGGGCACTATCATCTCCCCTTGTCTGTCTGTTTGATCATGCATGGCCTGCTACCCTCTTGCCCCGTACAACGATCTGTTGTGAGCACTGGTGAGTTTTCCCTGACGACCTCCTGCTCACAAGTCACACTATTCATGCAGGAGGAGGAGGAGGAGGCGGCAAGCATGTGTACATGTGAATGTGGATCCTCCCCTTCACACTAATGTCCCCTGTTGGAAGAGATCCACCACCTGGTGGAAATGTTTAAAGTGGCACAAGTACAGTAACTACAGAGTGGCCTTATACAATAATAATAATGATAGTAATAATAATAATCATCATTATTATTATGTTTTTTTTACGTTTTAAACAAAGCTTAAGGCAATGCTGATTTTGTTAGCTATCTAAGAAACTGGAAAAATACTTACCACAATGTTAACAAAACACAAAAAACGCTTTTTCTCATGAGCCATGTCCCATCCTACCACCAAGTTCCATAGCAACAACTTTTTGAGTGATCCTGCTAACAAGCAAACAAACCAAGGAATGCGGGCGGAGACATGAGCTCAGTAGGTCAGAAAAACACACCATAAAATGGAAGTGTGCAATATTTATTTGTCAATGCACAAAGTATCATTATGTAACAAAGAACCTATCTGATAGCCGTGTCTAGATCTGTGTTCAGTGCAGTGCATCTAATATGTTGACATGCTATGCATTAATGGTTTATTTTAACACACAATTTAACATTTTTTTCTTTCAGTTTTATACAAAAACCATCATTTGTATAAAGAAGTTTAAAAATAGCAGCCTCAGCAGAAGGAATGGCGCGTGTTTTATTGTAGCTTGCTGAGCAGGATGAAAAGGATCCCTTCAATGCTACACTGCAAATTAGAGGAGAGGCGAAGAGGAGGTCAGAATCCTTCATTTGAGCACCAGCTGATTCTCGAGCATCTCCAGCTTCTTTGTCATAGCTTCAAGTAGGCATGTTAAAGAAAGAAACTGATGCACAGAAATGTAACATATAAATCATATTATGCACTGAAAGATTTTATAATCTGTGATCTATGTCATTAAAAATTACAACTGATTAACTTGTGAAAAACAGATAGTTTCATATACCCATCAATTCATCCATTATCTATACATGCTTATCCTGTGCAAGGTCCACTGTTCATTGGTAGAGAGTGGGCACTGTCATCCGGCTGTTAGCCTAGCACAGGGCTGACAAGCACCAAACACACACATTCATAACTACGGGCAATTTAGAGGTTCTTACTCATCAAACCTACATATTTTTGAGCTGTGGGATGAACCAAAGCCCTCAGAGATAAACAGATGTGGAAAATAAACAAACTACATCCAGTTGGCTGTAGGGTGACAATAATGATAATAAAAAAAAAAAGCTTAATTTTGACGTTAGTTTGGTAAATGCAATTTTCACTCTTTTTTTTAAATGCTGAATGTGGTGACTTCGGTAGCATAAGACATGCACAGACACATACGGTATTTGTGTGCTAAGATGAATATGTACAAGAGAAGAACACAGCACACAGCTGACACATTAATCATTTCTGCACTCATCAGCACTTCACAAGCACAGTGCTGTGCTTGGAAAATCACCATCAGAAGCAAGAACCCTGAACAAAGCTGCAATCGTATCCATGCTTGTTTTGTAACGGACAATGTTACTGTAATTGTATATTGAATAAGATAGCTGTTTAGAAAAGGATATGAGTCTGTGAGAGATTCTTCAGTTTCTCATTGACCTGGCTCTGAAACATCAGCACACGCCCACACTGGCACATGTCGTCTTCGGATGGTTTGTCTGTGGGGACAGAATGAATGATTTATATATTTGAAAAAAAAACAGAACAGCAGGACCTTTTTAAATACTTCCTGCCGGTTTCCTTTTTTCCTGCAGAGTTGGATTCATGATTGGAGAAAATAAATGATAATGTGAAAAGCGAAGGAATATTCTAGTAGCTACTGCTGCTCTGATCGGATCACCGATCATCTTGAGAGCAGCAGGTGGCAGTGATGCACCATTTACTGCAGGGTTCTTACCTGAAATGACATTTAATGTGTGCATTAGTAATCTGTTATTTAATGTAATTTAATGTATTTAAAAAAATGCTGTTTGCTTGTGTTATATTTGTTATTTATGGTGCCCTGATGGCTCACTTGGCATACCACATACAGCGGCGTCACATGTTTGATTCATACCTGTCTCCTTTGTTACATTTCATCCTCTCTCTTGCCCTGTCTGTGCCTCTGCTGTTCTTATCATAATAAAGCGGAAATGCAAACAAATCTTTTTCAATAAAATCCTGTGCAATAAATTGGGTATTTTCTTTAATGTCTTCATTAAAAGTGATCATCCCTCTTTCATTGGTTTAAAATTTCCAAAGAACAGCCGTTTTTCGTGGTGTTGTTGTAAAAGCAATTTGACAGATTTGTGGTTTTCATGCACAAAACGTGTCTGACCTGACCAAAAAAATTCTTTGTCTTTGCCAAGTCTGTCAGTTAGAAGATGATATCAAGGTATGTCAAGAAAACAACCATCAAACTGGCGCAGAAACACCCCAGCAAATACTGACTCTGAGTCAATGTGAACATACATCTCACAACTAGCTGGCTGTCCGTCCTCACACAGCTGATTGTCGATGTAATTCAGTACCTTTACATATCTTTGACTTCAACGTCTTTGTAATTTCTGCCATTTTCTCAAAATCTTCAGCATAATACAGATGTTTCTCATCAGGTTCTGAGGCAATCTCTCTCAGCTCTTGTTCCACGGCTTTACCAATACCCAAGGCATACATTGTGACACCTGAAAGTGACAGAAAACAAATGAATGACGTTAAACTGCTTTCTGTACTCAGAATTTTCAAACCTCTGACAGATAACAACGCCCAATATGAAATCAAATATATGCACCAGCTTTCTTTGCCTTGTTGGCCCATTCGGAAACATCATCCTGAGACCTCCCATCAGTGAACACGATGCTGACATGTGGGACGTTTGTCCTGGCTCCCTCTTTGACTGAAAAGCTGGACTCAAACATGTGGCGCAAGGCCGAGCCCGTCATGGAGCCTCTCCCCATGTACTGCATCCGGGTCACGGCCTGTTTAACATCCTGTGTGGTTCTGTGTTGGCCCAGGGTGAACTCCGTGCGGACTTTGGTGGAATACTGCACCAGGCCCACGTGTGTTCCTGTACTGGAAACATCCAGTGAGTCCACGATGCTGTTTACAAACTGCTTGACTAGCTGGAAGTTGGCAGGACCCAGACTCTTGGAACCATCGATGACAAAAACAAGGTCCATAATTCCACCACCACACTCCAGCTCTGTCAGATACACAGACACTAAAGATATAGTTTAAATTACACACACACTCAGCAGCAACTGTGAGAAAATCCATCCATCCAAACACTCTCCTGTTCTCCTACTGTGTATTGCCTTGTTTGGCATCTGCTTTGGTGCCATAAATTCTAAGACCTCAAGATATATCGATTGTCTATTTTTCTATTCTATTTATTGTCTTTTTTCCCCTTATACATGCATAGTCTGTATTTTACAATTAATACCTCTGCCAAGAGGGATTTGTGGAGGTCATGTCTGTCTGTTATCAGAGTATCTAAAAAAGGTATAGACAATTTTTAATTAAATGGGTGGGTGAACAGGTTTGGACAAGTAGCAATTGTTATACCCCCTGAAACTTGTGCCTATCTGCAGTCATCCATATGAGCCATGCCCATTTGCATCTAACTAGATTTTCCTCCATTTTATTTTTCAGAACAGTTTTTGTGCCATCTCATCCTGTAAGTAAGCTGTGGGAAATTAAGTACAAGAAATTCTGCTCATAAAAGTAAGCAGAGTAGAAATCAGTCCAAATGTGGTCATACTTTTACAGCTCTTCCCATCCTCAGCCAGAATAAATCCTTCAAAACATCTACAAATATATGAGACGGTGGTGCTGACACACTGGTGATCACAGCTGTGGTCCATCGTCTGACACAGATCCTCACCTATGATAACAAAAAATCTGTTGATTTGTTTTCCATTGAGGCACTGAGTTATTTTAGGGCTTCATAGTAATCACTGTTATATAACTCAATGAAAACAAGAGCTGTGTAATTCACAAAGAAAGACTGTAAACAGATGACATGCTCAAAACTATCGAAGGACAAGAATACTACATTGTAGATAACACAAACACAGACTATGGTCTTAATCTGCTCAGGGCGAGGAAGATTTCTTGCAGTAAAGGGATTAACACTGAGCTTGTTCAACGTTCATTCAGGATGTATGTAATATGAATATACATGGATTATATTTGAAAACAAGAATATATTCTGAATTTTGTTCACTTTGTCTGATACAAGTGTTCAATCACAAACATTTCATGCTGACATTCTGTTCAATCAATATTTTCTTCATATGCTTGCAATTTTTGATTATGGATTCAAGATAGAAAAAAGTAATCATCAAAAATAAAGATCAAACTGTTTAAAGATCAAAACAAGCATTAATTATATCAGTTCTATATATGATCTACAATAAGGAGAGCTTACTATTAAACACACAACATACACTCAATTTGAAAATCCTCCTCATTTCAACACAGTTAAAAATAAATATTTCCACATTTCTTAGACTCACTGTGACATGTTTTCCCATCAGGCCTGAGTGTGAAGTCTTTTCTGCACTTGCACACACATGAGTCCTCTGTGTTCATAAACTCCTGTTCACAACCATGATTCCCATCAGCACAGTGATCGATTTCTGCAGGGAAAAATCATTTGGTCAATGCGTGGATGATGGGTGATTCTGAAAGTCAGATGATCTGACTGCATCTGCATATAATGAAATAATGAAATAATGAAATGAAATAATGCAACTGGCAGTAAAACACTGCACGGAATTCAGTCAGAAACAGCTGAGACTTGGGCCGATCTCTGCCTCGTCCACCCACAGCTGATTTAGTTCAATGTGTGGGTAGAGGAGGTAGATTTGGAAAACATGCACTGCTGTGGATTTCCCATGATTGAGAACCACAGACGGCCGTAACGGCTCCTATCTACTGCAATAACAAATGTGAATAAATCAGTTGCTCTTTGATTTGATTAAATTATTCAAAAGCAGGTGAGATTCAGTGGAGGTCAGAGTGTAAAGAATTGTATCCACTTCAACAATACATTTCACATACATTTAATACATACATTTCCACATTTCCCTTTTTTGTCCATCAGTTTTGACACCTCACATTTCAGCTACAGGTTATACTTCATATTCATATTGACTCACTCTGACACGTTTTTCCATCATGCCTGAGTATGAAGCCTTTTTTGCATTTACACACACATGAGTCCTCCGTGTTCATAAACTCCTGTTCACACCCATGGGTGCCGTCGGCGCAATGATCGATCTCTGTAAGACATTTCCACAAGAAGATGAAAGCTTTGTTATACAACAGCTTTGATGTACTTAGCTATTTTTAAATATCATAAAGCCATTTCAAAATCATCTTGATGGAAAAAAATATCACATGAAAAAATATTGTTTGATACAAAGGATTCTTCATGATTGCCCACTAAAACAAAATTACCTTAATAGCGCTATTCTTTGTTACCCAGAGGTATAAAAGAGGACTTTATAGTCTTTGCAATAAACCGTCTGCAAAATTTTAGTTAGCTGAATATACTGTATTTCCATAAGCTTAGGCTCAATTTTACATCAGAATTTAACACAATTGAAATCTCTGTGATTTATGGAATAACTTGACTCGTATCAGTCACTGTACATATAGTACATACACATCAAGCAGATATAAGAGACGTTACACAACCAGCAAATAGACACCGAGCAGTATGACCTTCAATATAACATCAAGCTCATGTTCGCTAAATCGTGTTTAATTCACCAAGTACAAGAATTTGTTATAATTTGCACCACAGTTTTTCAAATTCCTTGGAGTTGCCAGGTGTGAGTGTTGCTCACCCTGTCTCACCTGTAGTATTTACAAAAGAACTTACTGCTGCAGGTCTTGCCGTCCAGATTGAGGACGTAGCCCTTCTTACACCTGCAAATGTAGGACTCTGGAGTGCTGACACAGTCGTGTTCACAGCCGTGGTTCCCTAGGTCACAGTAGTCTATTTCTGAAAAAGAGAAACTTCTTATTAATGAAAGTCTGTTAATGCGACTGTTTTAAAATTCAGCCAGACCTGAACCCCATTCCACTATTGTGGAATAAGTGTGACTGCTTTCTGAGAAATTTCACAAAAATAGGGTTAAGTGCTCTAGATACCAATGTTAATGGATGATTTTTTTTTAAATCCATGTATATGCCCCTTAAGTCAGATCAGCAGCAATATTTTATGGGGTCATGACCCATTCTTCCTGCGAGTTTCATCAAAACTGGTTCAGTGCTTTTATAGCAATACTGCTAGACAAACAAACCAACCATAAGCTCTTTGGAGGAGATAATGATAGAAAAAATGTTGTTTTTTGTACCAGCCCTGTAGTTGTTGTGACACTAGAAATAGTATCAAACTAGCACCACCATTACTGTCGCTGCTCCTGTCTCTTCTTCTGCTACTTTTTACAACAATTACTGCAGTATCTACATGATGTGCCGCTACTTTACTACTCAAGTTATCTGCATCCATAAGGCATTATAGTAAAACACATGGAACAGTTAACTAAATAAGGCCCAAAATGTGAGTTTAAAATCCTGAAATTGTGAGAAACAGTAAAATAGTTTGTGGTGTTCCTTTCCATCAGGAGATGTGTATGATTTAAGACCTGTGAGCCAACATCAGGAAATATTCACCATCAAACATTCCTTCTTGTTTTGATTTGGTGATACTATGACACTGACAATACGCCTCCGTGTTTCAGCAGCTGCTCACATGATTACTTAAGCATATTTCCTCCAGGAAACCTTCCCCTCTGTACTCTTTGTTAACATCTACCTGAGGAGCTCGAGGAAAGCGTTCCAACAGTAGGCGGAGGAACATCACTCACAAAAACTGAGTCATTTAGTTTGTTTCATGGAATAAAAAGAAAAAGAAAAGAAACAGTTTTCGGTGTTTAAGACAAATATATTGATATATTAAGACACATTCAGATTAAAAGGGATTATAGAGACATGAGGGACAGATAAGGGAACTGATGAGGACATAAGTGTAAGTCTTATTATTGTTGCACGTCTTAAGGTCAATGGTGAGTTCATATCCTGGACGACAGCGACACTCATAGCCCACTGGCAGGTTGGCACAGATGTGGGCACAGCCATGGTCCACCACAGCACACGTGTCTACAGCTACAGAGGGACAACATGGACAGGTTTTATCTCCAAAGATCAAAGTGTCTTCGCTCTCGTAGAGTAATGACAATAGTGATGTCATTACCGTAACAAAGGATCACCCATATTGTGTTAGTGCTCTTGAATGACTTACACTCATAAAACACATGAATCGACAAAAGCTTATTCACCTGTGCATGTTTTGCCATCAGGGTTGAGGGTGAAGCCTTTCCTACACTTGCATCTGTATGAGGCAGGGGTGGTCACACAGATGTGATGACACTGATGGTCCATCACCTGACACATGTCTGAACCTGATGCATGCATGCACAACACATATAAACAAATGGTTGCAAACATACATGCATGCAATGCAGTGACCAAAAAAACTGAAAAGAAATTTATACTTTCAAGCAACATAATGTTCATCCACTCACCTCCACACAGTTTGGACTGGAAGACAGAGATGAGGGTCTCCATCTGGCTGAAATTGGCCACCAGATACACGTGCTCGGAGTGAGGCTCGCTCCCTATGGCCTTCAGCGTGTCCATGTCCACCCGTCCCACACCAATAGCAAAGATCTGGATGCCGGACTGCCTCGCCTGCGCCGCAATCTCCTCCACTGTGTCCTGAGGTCGTCCATCTGTCACGATCATAGCGATGCGTGGAATGTTGAGACCTGCTGGTCTGGCTCCCTCTGCCTCAGTGAGAGCTGTCTCCATGGTGTACTCAATGGCCAAACCCGTCATGGTTCCTGTGGCTAGGTGCTCCATGTTCCTCACTGCTTGCTCCACTGCAGCCTTGGTGGTATAGGTCTCGAGGGAGAACTCGTTCTGGACTACGCTGCCGTATTGGAGCAGACCCACCCTTGTTGCATTCCGACCAACCTCCAGGAACTGCAGCAGGTTGATGATGAAGGTCTTGACCCTCTCATAGTCATTCGGGCGGATGCTGCGGGAGCTGTCGATGACGAAGACAAAATCCAATGGGACGCCTTTGCATGGGTTCTCTGAAGGAACAGACAGGCAGATAATGAAGTAAGTTTGTGAACCTTTAATCTGATATTTAATCAGTTTGTGATTCATAATGTATCCTAGTGTCCCTCGCAATGTCCTGTGTGGCATGAATTGATCGGTGTGTAGAGTTCTAGTTTGTTGAATATAGTTAAATATATTTAATTATGTACATATATCAAATGAAATGTTTCAATATAGTTAAATAGTTTTATTGAATGGTTTTGTTAAATTCATATTTCTGTGTTTGTGTTCTCTAGTAGTTTCATACTGTTCTTGTTTGTGTCTTATTTCATTGTTTTTCTGTCTGTCTTTTGAGCTGCTCTGACTTGCAAGTTTCCCAAGTGTGGGATCAATAAAGTTTGTCTCATCTCATCTGGGTATCAAATGGCTAAAATCTATAACTACATTTTATATACTAGATCATTTTATACAGTATAAAGTGACAAAACGGACATATAATCACATTCAACAGAAACAGATCCAACTGATCACTAACCTGGTGCTTTGGTTTGGACAGTAGCCATATTTTGTCCTCTGGATGTGATTGGTCTGGGACGTCGTCTGTCCAACCGAACTGCATCACAACACAGCAAGCAGAAGAGGCTGAGGAGCAGAGTCCTCATTCTGACTACAGGTGACAACTGGCAGCCTTTACAGAGAGGGGAGATGAAGCCACAAGAACACAAACTCATAGAAGAACTCCCACTGTGCAATGCAACACAGACAGAATGAAGCAGAGGAGAAGGGAGACACAGGAAGCTGGGATGGTATAGCAACGTGTCAGTATCTTCATTTCGCTAAGCATGTAACAAAATAGCAGCTATTCTAGGGGATGGCAACAATTTCCATTTCAGCGCTGGAAGAAAACAATGAACCAAAATACTGAGTCTGACAGAGAGGTGACTGGTGGATGACACGTATCAGTGGGTAATGAGGAGGGGTTAAAAATAGGGAGAACTTTCACCTCCTGTCTATTTGACCTGCACGGCTTCAAATTTCACATTTTTAACCCAGAATAGCTGTAATACACATCAGGTCATGACGCTCGTGGAGTCACAGGAAAGAGCAATTATTGAGTAAAGCAGCATTATCCATTTATGTAGTTGAATGTACTGATTATGCCAACATTTTACATTAAATTGAGAAAAATGAGAGGCTCCACTTTTTCCAAGCTCCATATGAAGAGAGCTGTTTTGCTGTACAGGTGGTACATAGTTAAGAGAGACTGAAATGAACCACAGGCTGTTTCCCCATCCATTTCCCAGGAGAACCATTTTTATCTGCCATATCCACTAAACTCACAGCTGTCTGAAACCTGATTGTCATAATTAGGAAAATATAGGAAATATATCCTTATTCTGTCATAGAATCACATAGCACTGGTCAATAATTCAACATGTAGGCAGTTAGGTGATCCGGATTACTGCATTACTGATGAAACACACTTAGTGCTCGGGCTTGTTCACAGGTCTGACAGAACAGACCCGTATAGGTTACTGCTGACCTGAACCCTGCGGGGTACAGACTCCCATGGTGCATCCCACACAACAGTGCTGACCTCTGGCCGGAGATCTGTTTGATGTCTCTCTCCTACAAGTCTGACAATGTTTTCTTCATCAGCAACAACGATCGGTCAATAAAACAAGTGTACAAGCTCTTACTGTGGATATTGTCGTTGTTTTTATCCCACAAACTTTCCATGTTTTCCACAGTAACAGATGATTCATTTATATACACACGGTGGGATTCCATCACCATTGACTCTGTCATATCTTTCCATGGATAAATGCCCAGGCTGTGTTTAGCACAACAAACACATGCGCATACATACTGTCGTGTACTTTCCGAGTATTTGATGGCTTTTCATGATGCAAGTAAAGGAGACTCAGATGATACCAATCCAATCTCATGTAAACAAACTGGTATACAATTCAGTAAGTTGCTGGCGATTTCTTTTAATTGCATTTTAAAAAGAATAATAATATGATAATATTATTTCTTTTAACAGAATTCATTATTTCATCCTAATACCGGTAAAATCTGTGGTGTTGCAATACAGAAATATTTAAAGTTATCGGGAAACAGAAAGCTTACCTGGTTAGAGATCACAACTGCTCAACCCCTGCAAACAAAAGGTCAGAAAATCCCAACAGTGAGTCAAGAAAGATGTTCCAACAGTTAAAATAGTGTGTGTAATAACTCCAGTCCAAACATGCAGAGTGCTGTCTCTCTCTCTCTCTCTCTCTCTCTCTCTCTCCTGCTTTGCTCTGCCCCTCACTCCATCCAGACTCAGATTCTACGTTTCCTCCTCCTGTTTTCCCTCTAATGCAAAGCTGGGACACACCACTTATTCACTAGTAAACCAGCGTTAGATTTTGAGATGTTTTTAAACTTTCTGTCCATTAATCTTACTTATATCAGACACATAATCCCATAATTACTTTCCCATGTTTTCTTTGTTGGCTTTGGCTCATTCCCATGCATTACTTTCGTTTGTCTTATTGATTTTTTGCACAGCTGTGCATCCACAGCAGCTTTTTTTTTTTTTTTACCGTATACAATATTCATTTTATTTAAACATTTTGGTAGACTTTTTTCTGTTTTTTTTTTTAATATCCAAAACAATAATCAAGATCAAAACATTCATGTCATGACAGATTATGTAAATACAGATTATTTCCATGGGTGCACATCATGTTCTGCACTTTAAACAGGTATTATTCCTTGATTAATAAGTGATTACTTATTAATACAAAAGTAAAAATTTGGTAGAAGTACCTTCATACGGTTAAACATTGCCACTACTACTGAATTTATACTGTCATACAGTGTAAACGATCATAGCAGCTGTGAAAGAGGTGTATTGTAATTTTATGAGTGATGCTTGGATGAAGTCTCCACATCCACAGTTAAGGATCAACGGAGCGGCTGTTTATGGAAAGAGCTAGTAAATGTGTCCAGACAGTCTGAGAGTAGCCCGAATGCAACACAATGAACACATTTCACCGTTAGTCACCATTTGCATAAAGGACTAAACCGTTTCCAAGGAAACGTCTGACATTCAGTCTGAGGGTAGAGTTAGTACTAACAGCAGAAACAGTCAGGAATATTTTCATTTGAATGATTTGTGCATAATTACCTACTGAATCCAGAAATATGTGAAGTGCTTTTAAATAGCACACGGCAATTACACAATCATTTTATTTCCAATTATATTCTCATTTGCTTCAACATCACTGTCCACTCAAGCAAGCCAACGTTTAGCTGGCCATGTTAGGTACCTTTTGATCCTCTTGTAGGCCCTCAGATGGGAACATGGACTGTGAAACATGAATACTGGACAAACATTCACCTCAATTCACAGGTTACAAAAGTGAAGGGCTAATTAAAAGAGCTTCCAGGGCAGTTTGGGAACAATAAGTTTGTCTCACTGGATGTCTTTCTACGGCGTTCAATCTCAATATCCTGATTACACTATAAAAGGAAAATAACAAAAAAGAATACATCACGCTAACGTTTTTCCACCTGCAGGTCACAGGGACAGAACTACTCATTCCATGAGGCAAGGATACACACTTGCACACACTTTTATTTCTTAACCGAGCCTGAGTCGCTCATTGACTTGCAGGTGTGGCAGTTAGACACACCTGTGTCCAATTGCCACCTCAGTTGCAGCACCACGTGTCACAGTGTCCCGAGCATGGAAACACACACACTAATACCCAAAACCAATGCCAAACTGCAACATAAGTAAAGTAAATTAAAATTAAAGCAATTATTTAATTTAATTACTTTGTCAATGAGTTATAAAAGGACATATTCAAAACAAAAACACAACCATTTGTCAGTGAAATTAGATTTTAATAAACAAATAAATGTCATAGTTTTCTCATACAGTCCTCAGGTTTGAATTTTCTGTCTTTGTAGGACATTTTGTAATCAGTAAATACATCTGGTTGAACAGATTTGTGTGTACGTAGACCTGCTCCACTAGGCCTGGTTGAAATACAACAACTAGTCGGTATTTATTGATTACAAGAGAGGTCTGATCTACAGTCATTGCACAAAGTCCCCTTTAGAAACTCATTCATAACCACATAAAAGAGAGAGAGAGATTCCAGATCAGTACTGTCAAACCAGACAAATGGCAGCCCATTAAACTGCTTAAACTCTAAAAACACACAGTTATATTAAAATGTTATGCAGGTCAACCAGCACTTCTATCAACACTCCTAGATTCTTTAATATTTCATATTTAATTTTAGGTATACAATAATAGAATTTGATAGCTTGTGTATATATACACGTGGTAATGGCTACTCTTTGATCATGTCAGAATACAGGCAGTTGCATTTCTTTGGAAATCTTGACTCTTGGTATGACAGTCTTTAAAGTGCACTCCATCAGAGAGAACGTTGTGAATAAAGGCAATCCAACTCTGATCACATGTAGACACATCAAACAGGAAACACTTGATAACTCTTCACTCCGCAACAGGATCATCTTGCTTGTGTTTGTCTAAGTACAGTATGTCTGTTTAAGCTAAGATTCGCAAAACAGTATTAGAGGTACACACAGAGCATATACTCTTACATATAAATAACAAAAATATATATAATCTATCCAACCTTCTAGTGCTTCCCAATGTAATTTTAACCCAGTTTCAAATGCATAAAAATGCATATCATCTCTGGAATTCTACAAATTTTGTAACATTAACAGAATACAGGTACAGTAACTACTGTCTGAGTCAATCAATAAATAACATCAAGGGAGGAAAAGTGGTGGACTGGATGTTTGCAAATGAATGCTTTTGTGTGTGTCAGTGCATGCATGGGTATACTGCACGTGTGTAGCTACAATATGTCCATGATTATACACTGGAGAGGCAGTGTGCTGCATAAGTTTTTCTGGGGTTTGTTAACAGCAGGATGGAGGCCCTGGGACAGTGATCATGCTGTAACAGTGGAGTAGGGTGGAGGAGCCTGTTTGGGAGGAAGAGCTACACTGTCATCATATGGAGGCAGCAGAACCTGCAAATAAAGATACGGCAAGATGAAATACAGCCAATCACCAGCAATGCCTTCACATAATGTTTTTCTCTTGACATATTCCATTCTCTTACACTCATAAGTTGAATTGGACTGCAAAGTTCTGATAATTGGCGACACACACTTGGAGTTGCTAAGTATTAATGTAGGTGGCCGACAGGGCTCAATGTTAGGCTGTGTGTTTTTCTCAGAAAATATAAAATTTCAACATATTACCTTGATGATCAAAAGGTTTATGAATCTTGATACAAAGAAACAGTGCAGAATCGAAAATATGCTTCACTCATCTGTCTTGAAGCAGTCTTGAAATCATCTACAATGTAGATGATTGAAGGATTTTGATAGATGAAGATGTAGATTCTACATCTTCATCTATCAAGCTGCTTTCTGTACTGCAGATACCTGGGAAAACTTGCAGGATGCCCTCAACACACAGAATAACTGTACACACCTCTTTTGTACACTTGGCTCATTTGTCCTCAATGCATCATGAGGTATAAAATGGTGTCAAATTATCATTTTTTAATGATCACTGTTGAAATCCTTACTGGTACAATTCAAAACAGAATGATTAAGGATGGCATGGCAATACAATATTTACAGAATGAACCCAAACCCATTTATATAACATGCAAAATGTCAGAATGCAGCACATGGAGGGAATGCCCTAAATGTAATGTGGGTGATGAATAAGCTATACAACACAGGTGAAAAACAATGGAAGAACTCGAGCTTTTTATAGAACGTCTGCCTAGATGAGGTAGATTTACCCAGAAAGTTTAAGTTTTCTAGTATTCATCTTTCACACTGAGTGAGAAGAAGGGTGATGGTTGTCAATCTGTCACGGTTTCTGTTGGACACATCTCAAGAGGTCCAGATGTACCATACACATATGACATGTATGACATCACATTATCGTGAAGTGTGAGAGAATTTTCTTGAATCATTCTTCAAAACATGTTGGCATAGGGGAGGATTTTTTTTTCATAGGAGAATTATTTTTTCTTGCTGTGTTAATGGATTGGGCAAGATGTCTTTAGACTCACTGTTGCCTTCCCAGATGTTCAAAGTTCATGTTCGGTAGTAGGCTAATGTGCCTCATTCTGGTTTTCCCGTTGACACCCTGGCCAAGCAGACTCTTCGTGGTTCATTTGACTTTATATACCAACACCATATGTTTAAACAATGATCCATTGAAGGGTCACTACATACCACACAGGCTACTTTTCACTCTGTGGTTCAACCTTTGTGATCATTTAAGCAGGGCAAATGATTTAAAGGGACATTAAGTATTTAATATGTTCTATCAATAAGAAACCAGCCACTATCGGTTTCCTAGAGTGTCCCCCACACAAATCTATTGGAAATTACACACACCTCTCCTTTCATTTAGGTGGCATATAAATGTCAGAAAGAAACCATATGCAAGGTTGCAAATTTAAAGATTTCACAAAGGCATTCTGTCAAGACAAAACATTCGCCATTCAATAATAACACTGCTTCTGTTTTTGGTCCAGCGTATGAAAATGCAGTGGCAAATATGCAGTCATTATGTTTACATGTACACTACACTTATTTAAGGGAAAATACATTCTGTAGTGCACAGATATGACGTCATTGGGTTACAGAATAAAATATACAAGGTGAACTCATTTCAAATCACATTATCTAGTTTTGTTACTCAGAGGATATAAATGTTGGATGTTGAAGGTCTCATTGTGGTGTTTACATGACATTTGAAAAAATTTACTTATTGCCATAATTGGATTTGAATTGAGGTTTTACAAGCATGCATTTAATAGTGAATCAATTAGTAGAGGGAAAGCTTTTCTTCCATATTTGGCTAGAAAGGGACTTTCCAGATCCATATGGCCCATATAGAGACATTATGTCCCATGGTGTAGTCAAGTGTTACTTTTTGCCCTTTAATGACAAATAAAGTGCCTGACTGAGTGGGTGTGCGTGACACTGTTGTGCATGACCAAGAATGTTGATCATATGGACTGCATTACAAATGTGCAACACTGACCTAACCACTGTGTAATTGATGTAAAGCCATGCAAACCGCAAAGCTGCAGCCTAATTGAAAATGTCTGGCTATAATAGAAAAAGCATACCTGCTGAGATAAAGCTAACCTATGGAACGACAGCTGCAGAAGGCAAGTTCCACTAATGACATCAGTGGGTTGGGGAGCTGCTTCCTGTTTCTCTCTTTACAGCTCAGGTGGTTTACACATCATGCATAAATGGAAGTCACACTCTGCTTCTCAAACATCCAAATGTCACACAGGGCTGTTTTTAAATTTTGCGGAATGTTCCACTTTTAATATGTGTACATACACATACGCATTCTCAAAAATTCTGCATAGTGTCAATTTATGAGGGTAACCAGCTATTAACCGCTCCTCAAACTGTAGGTTCATGCTGAAAGTCAAAGATTCCCAGCAACGTTCCCTCATAGCTCAAGTGCTCTGCATTTCCTGATGGCCAAAAGAGGTCATTTATGTTTTTATAGCCTCATTTTTATTGTGCAGTGTGTGTAGAGCTGTGTTGTAATAAGTGTGTGGGCAGCAGTAGAGCAACTGTCAGGGAATCAGACATGGGCAACAGGACACCAGCAGGAGACCCACTTACTGTACTTCTACTGTGGCCACCATCATAATGGCTTCGCCAGCACGGAGCCTCCTCTCATCAATGTTGGGTCATCCTGTGGAAAACTACAAGCTACCACAATTTTTGCTTCCCTCCTCCTCTGACATGATGACTTTTCAGCAAAAAGGATGGTTCGAGCAGGGGAAACCTACGTGTTCAATAAAAACGTCCAGGAATGAACGACGCAACCTTTATTGATGGGACGCCACGCTAAATATTACACAGATGCACAGTGCTGCATCTTTAAAAAAAAATCACTTTAAATGGTTGAATTCTAACATCTACCTTTAATTAATACCAGCTGAAGTGTAAATCATTTGGTTTAGATTTCACAGTAATTCTCTCACAGAGAACACTGACAGAATTATTTGTTCAGCTGCTTTCTGCCCTTGAGGAATGTCTGTATTATTGCTGTTGAAGTTAAAAGAAAAAAGTTAAAAAGCTTATGTGTTTTCAGCTTCGTGGAGGACATTTATAACAGCCACTGGAAAATGTGATTAGTAGTCAAACAGGCAGTCTGACGGGGAAATTGGAGGGAAAATGTAGTTTGACAAACTGTAAATATTCACTCTTCCAGCCTTTTCTGTTTACACCTTGATTTTATACAACAGTTAAACAGTTACAAAGATCCATATTAGTGACTCACCGTAGTGTCATTGGTGGTGATATAGAGCAGGACTTCAGCAGTTCCTCTGCTGCACACATATCTGTAGCAGTTCCACACACACGCTATCAGGTAAGCCTGATAGAGACACAACAAAAACACATATGAGAGCCTGAAGCTGCTTTGTGTTTATTTCCAACACCACATCTTATTTAATAGGACCTGTCGTGGTACTTTGGTTATTCAGTTAATACATTTGTGGATTGTATTTCTTATATTTTACTAAATATGCGTTCACATTAACTCATGACAACTCTGAAATACAATACACAATGAACTTATCTGACACATATTGCGTTGGAAATAGAGTTCATTCAGTTCATTCAGTATACACACACTGACAGAGTCAGTATGACAAAATCTTGCACAAACTTTCAACCTATGAAGGCACAAGTAAGGGAAATGAAAATCACTCTACCTAATGATAAAGAAATACAGGAAAAGGGTATAGAACGATCAATGAACATTCTGAATTAGAGAAAAGTCTTTAAAAATTATTCTTGATCTTGACTCTAGACCCAAAATGAATGACACTCTATTGTCACGTGACCAACCTTTGATCATCTCCTTCATACTCAAACTGTATATGAGGAGAAATGGTTCTTTCAACAACACCACATCTGTTGTTACAGGTTTGAAAATGTCAAGATTTTCACAGTCTGAGAATATACCGGGCTGTGACTATTGGGTGCTAAATTAAAACCACACTCAATTAAAAGCGGCATAATTAAAATGACTGTAGAATCCACGCCAATAAACTGTCATACTGCTTAAAGTGGTGCTGCTACTGCCATTATGTAAATAATTTTCACTAAAACCAGCATAACTTTAAGAAAACGTAATTTGGAGAGAGTTGGCAGAAAATAATAGTAATAATAATGCAATCTACTACTCTATTTACTAACTTGTTTCTGTTTTCAGGCTCTAGTTGGTATTATAAATCAAAAATTAGGGGCCAAAACACAAGTTTGTGTGCTCCAGGAATCAGTTGGCTCTCGGCAGGCATCCTGCTACTGAAACTCTCCAACTAAACACAACAACATCTGCTACTTCCATCCAAACCAGACTGAGCTCCTTAACTTTAGATAATCTGGACTGAATAGCAAATTCAAAGATCTGACAGCTCACTTATGTTTACAGCCTCATTCAGGAATCTGCAAAGACCCTTTTGCTCCAAAGAGCTCACTCAGATTAGTTTACAGAAGTGTGATAATGATCTCACATGTGCACAGTGAATGCTTTAATCAGTCTAGTTCTAATTGATCTAAAAACAGATTCGGAAAGTATCACATTAAAAACATATCAAATACTGCCATCGGTGCAGTCCTCGTCAGGGTATGTATTATGAACAAGGCAGGCCGGGGGATGGCATCCGTGTAAACACAGACGGTTAACGACACTGACAAAATATGCCCAAAGAAGCTTGACATCTTGCCTGCTGTCTATAACACCAAACACCATGCCAACACATTTCAAGCATAGTTAAAACAAGTATGGGAGCCCTCTAAGAAAAACTTTAAACGAATGAGGACAAGTGGCACTGTGTTGTGTGTTTCCACATCTTCACGTATCTGAATGCTGTTTTTTTTTCCCTTGCTTTCTTGGGTCTCCGTTTCTCGGGGGATACTTCAAAACACATCAATTTCCACCCACATAAAGCTACTTCTGGATATTGAATTCCAGGAAAATGCATTATTCTTTGTCACACAACTGAATAGTTGATCTAGTTGTGAGAAGATAGAAGATAGTGTGCTAATGCTACTGCAAACGCATATATTAAGGAAGCAAGTTTTACCTTGAAGATGAGAATGGAGCTGATGAAGACCAGCACGACAAGGACCAAGCAAACATTGCTGAGAGCGGCGATCTCCTCTTTGTAAGGGAAGTTATCAGGCTGCACAGAGTCCAACAGTCCATAAGAGGCAGAAGATTCATTTAAAGGAGTTTATTCATCATCAGCTGTTAAAGGTAGCTGTAGCTGTACATTTGTAGTGATTAAATAAATGCTGAACCATTGCATACTACAAAGGATTGAGCATGACCTACTGTCAGATGTCAGTGGTGTCAATTTTAATGGGAAAACACTCTGGTTTCTTACCAGTTGTTGCAGGTAATCCTGTATGGTGTTTGGATAAACCACAATGCTGACTGCGACCAGGGTGTTGAGAGCAAAGTCAAATATTTGGTAGCAGAAAAATGGGATTATCCAAGCGGCACGCAACTGAAACAGAGACATTTATTATATGAATCGGGGATATGCTTATATATGCATCTGACAGCAGAAAATTAAACGATTCTCTCTAACCCACGCTGTAGACATAAATCACACCTTAAACTGGGTGACAGGGAGACTTGGGTGTCTGTCTAAAGTAGGAGGAATAGGATTTTATATGTTTTTAATAATAGCAGCAGCATAAGTGGTTGGATGTGATCTCAATGCTACTTCAGAACTCTATTGTGATGAACGCAGTCAAGTCCATAATGAATTCAGTAATTAGTACGAGTAAAATTACAAACAACACTGACATTGCACAGTACGTAAATTAAAGAAAAATCTTCTACATTATTGGTTTACCTTGTATGCACCATAAGTTGCCATTCCACATATAAGGATCATTAGCAGAGAGATTGCAGAGGCGATGCACATATCTGTAGCACACAGAGATATGAATTCAACCCTTGCTGTTTTCAACATATACGGTTTATGCTTTCTGTTATATTGAGTGTGAGACAACTGATCTCAAGCTTTTTCTGTCACACTCGCTTCCAAAAAAGAACAAGTGCAAGTTTTCACAATGTGAGAAACACATCACGTTGTGAGAACTCAGTTTTGCTAACAGCATTAGTCACTCCAATGGGCTTGTTTTGCAATGTGTATCTTTTCCAAAATATATCAGTGAGATAGGTCACTCTCATCAGAAATTGTTGATGGGTAAGCTTGCTTGCAACTTAAGATAATTAAGTTTTTAATTTGAATTTGAACCACACAACTGCTGGTCTAAGTGTACGGTCTTTGTTTTTGGCTGATTAAATTTGAAAGCAGATTTCTTGCAAAGGCTGGAGTATATTCCATCTATCTGAGAAAGTTGCAAATAAATAAATAAATGAGAGCACACATTTGTCAAGGAATTACAAGCAAAACACAATTAATCATTCTGTTACATAACAATGACATCATGCACGATCAAATATGCTCATGGTACTGTTGAGAAAAACAGTGACTGCTGCAGCTCGCACTATGGCTGATTCACTTTTGAAAATGATTCAAAGCTGTATGAAGGGAGAAATGTCTCTCTCTCTTTCCAAGAGTCTCATTCTACTGAATGTCTGATTTCACCCATTGCCCACTTTAAAGAGTTGAGATCCACCTACTGGATCCTATATTTTCCTGTATATTTGCAGCTGTATTTGTCTCTTTGCCTCTTTTCTTCCATTTTAATTCTTGTATTACTGTTTTTTCTGGTTGCTGTGTGGGCTTGTAAACACCTTTGAAGTTATATTCTGTTGTATAAATATAAAATAATAAGCTTGATTTGATTTTCTTAACCAGTGAACTAAAAATAATGACAAATGCCTTTGCTGACAAATGCACAGTATCAAATACATGCACAGTTATTTGGCAGCGAAACGATGTTGAACATGAGGTTTAATTATTCGGTGGAATCAGCAGCATAATTCTGATCCATATGGCCTGGCAGAAGTTCAGATATACAACAGCTGTCACTTCAGCCTGTCAGCTTTCTGCATTCAACAGTGAACATATAAATGAACAATATTACAGCTCTGTTCTGCTTGCCTGCTTCAATCATTTTTCAAGCTGACTGTTCTCGAAGCAGAGGTTGCTGCAGCTGGCCTCTTGTGGAGTAATGGATCATAGGACAAACTAATGCTGTGGAACAGGGACAATACCGTCACTCTGAATGAGGGGCTGCCAGCAGCATATTCTGTGCTGGCACCTTGGAAATGTTCTCCGTAGATGGACATTAAACATGCATGTCTGTCTGCCTGTGGCTTTGCAGGAAGGTGACTATCGCCTGGACAAATATGTGAGGTCTACTCCATTACACAATAAATCATTCAGTAAGTCAGCAGATAGCCCCATTGGATCAAGGACAGTAGAATAAATCTTTGAGGTTTGATAACAGCAGATTTTGTTTCAGGGACGAGTAGAAACACAAAAAATGCCACTGGATTTCTTCATAGAGGGCTTACAAGCTATGTACCAGGGCAAATATGACAAAAACTGCAGTAATATCTCATGCTAGAATTCAGTGGACAGTAACATGGCCTTTAGGAACATAGTGAGGCTGAAATGAAAAACAACGACATGAAATTTAATTCATATTTAGTCAATTGACTAAATATGAATTAAATGAATCAATTGACTGGTTTATTAATCTGCAAAGTGTTTCATCAAAGGCCATAATAGGATGTTTACAACAAAAACACAGGCTACTTACTTGCATCATCCATGACATCCAGGTCATTAGCTAACTCAGCGCTGGTCAGGTGGTACTGCTCAGGATCACTGAGTGCTGTGAGCAGGATGAGTAACACCACGGCATTGATGAGCTTAAGAGCAGGGGACATATGGACAGATAAGGGCTACAAAATGGAAGGACTGGCTTACAAAACATACCGTTAAAGAGGAAAAATGCTGAACGCACTTCGATATGTAAGGAAAATCTGACACCTGAGTTGTAATACATTCATTTATAAAGCGGTATTAGACTGCACAAACAGAGATTTCAATTATTAAAATGAAACTGAGCCATGTGACATCTAAAAGAGCTGAAATAACATAATTAAAGCCATTGTTTTGTTCCGGTCGACACAGCTCATTATGCAGATGACTCATTCGTCTCCATTGTTCAGGTGAAAGTAATGGAAAATTCTCTGCAGTCAATAGGCAGCTGGACACAAAACCTGCTACCTGAAGAGGCCTGCTGCTCATTTATTCATGGGACCTGGACAGAAGCTTTTTCCACAGGTGGTGTTTGGTTGAATTAACCCTCTTCTGTATATTCACGTTAAGGATGCATTTAACAATGCAGGCATTAAATTGAGTATGACGCTTTCCAATTTAAATAACAAATAGCAGGGGTTGATTACATGTTGACATGTATGATTTACATTTATTCTAGTCTGAAAAGGCAGCTGCTTATCTCCTGAATAATAATTTACTCATACAGATTGATTCAGAAGTAAAACTAAAACGCAGTTTATCAAAAGGCCTAATGGGTCTTCATAATATTTACATATTACAACAATATTGCATTTATGTATTTGTCAGCAACTAATAAACTGAATGTAATGTATACATAGAAATATATGATTGTCAGTTAAAATCCCTTTAATCACAATTTACATATTTAGTGAAATCCACCATATAATCCAGAATGCAGCAGAGCTACTAAATGGCAGACAGATGACAGGCGGCGCTCACCATGTACCAGACCCCCAGGATGATGGTTCCTGTTCGGACATGGCAGCACAGGCAGCAGCTGTTGGAAAACCAGCGGTCCCATGGGGAGATCATCATCTTGGAAACGTGTCTGCTTCTCAAAGCAAAGCCCGCTCTGCGTGGGTGCTCACCGGGGAATGACGCTCAGGTTCGTCTGCCTCTTAGCCCCCCCGTTAGTTGACAGCGTAAGCAGTTTAACGCTCGAGTCAAGCTATCGCTATGGGATAAACTTCCGGTGTCAAAATAAGAGCCCGATGATGAATATATGGGCAGGGGGTGTCCTACCAAAAGAGCAGAGGGGTCAAAGTCATTCTTTCGCACTGTCAACTCAAAGTAAATCCCAAAACACGGTGTTCCAACAGGACTGTCATAGGTACTCGGAGCCTGAACGAGTTAAAATATAAGTCCTTGTTGTAATTAGGGCATACCGTAAATAGAACGATGAATAAACCAGCAGCTGAAAATAAAAGTTGTAAATGTGCTACGTTTCACGTTAGCAACTTTTGTTTTTATTTATTTTGGCCATTTGCGTGCAAACAACTTGTTACATTCTTATTCACGTAGCATTTTAAGACGATTAGTTGGAGATCTATCCAAGTTCTGCCCCCTAGTGGTCAGGAATCAACAAATGTCATTTTATATTATCTCATTGACGTAACACCATTATAAACACTTCTTTTGGCCATGTGTGGCACACTTGGGTTCACTACCCGTAATTATCTACCTCACGGGTAAAAGAACATACCCGATACTTCTCCGTAATCTAAAAATAAAATCTTCACTTCCTGTCTATTTCTGGTTAATACCGTCGCCTTGACGTAGTTGTTTACGACAGCTTTCCTCGGTTACAGAGGAAAGATGTGATCCTCTAATCCAAGCAGTCGTTTGCGGAATGTTACCAAGTGGCCGCGGAATATAAAGCATTAACAATTTACATAAGTTGACTTGTACAAATTCTTAGGTAGTAAAATACAGAAACGCAGAGGATTAAACCTCTGCATTAGCTTCTTCAGTAGTTCTACCAAAATTATCCTGTTTTGCTTGTCCAATAGCATTCGTGATAAAAAATAAAAACACATAACTAAAACAAAGATGGTGAAATGATCTGTGATTACCTACAACAAATTAGTGATTGTACTCTGACTGTGAAATGGAACTATTGTTCATTGCCACTGTTGGACTAAATCATACAGATTATTAAACCAATAATATACCATCTGAAAAAAGCTTAAATATAGAAAAACAGGCTTTTATTAAGTCTTCTTACATATGGCTTTAGCTTTAATTTATTACAAAGAGGTTTTACAAAAGGTTTTGAAGACTTTTGAATCAACCACGTGGACAATTATGAAGAGGATGGCGACACTGCAATGGTACATGAATGATCAGAGGCTCGCACATGGCTCTGGCCAACAAGCACAGACAGTAAAAGGTAATAACAATTCTCTTGACACACACGTAGTACAATATCAGACACAAGACATACCATATGGATTCAAGTGAAATGTCCATAATTACAGATAAGAATGCAAAGGTACAGAGCAGACATTCCCTTTTCTGCATCCAAGGTCCAACAATGCTCATGTCTCGTGTTTATTACAAATGTTTCTCATCGTGCCTCCTGTAATGTTTGCGCCATGTTAAGCCGAGCCTTTGTTGACACCTGATCGGTTAAAGTAAACATTTGATCTATCCGTAATGATATCATCTCAGCACTCACTGTACCATTGCGGCTCACAAATGTAAGCGTGAAATAAAAGACTGCAAAGCAAAGGCCAGTTTAACATTCTGGCCTGGTCTGAGGTGACCTGATGTGGGTTGTTGACCCCTTCATTCTCAACACAGCAAAATCTCACAGTCGTTAGCCACCACAACATCAAAGTTCTAAACAAGATCAGTATTTTCTACGTTTCTAATAATTACTACACAGCTCCTTCAATCAGTTATTTGATTCAGTGGAATTAGAAGACAGAATCTTAAGAGTATGAAATGCATAACTGAAAATCATTAACACCATTTTACAATAGATTGCACTGCATCTACGTTCAGGTTTCAATAATCCAACGACTGAGACTCGACTTGTATAAAAGTTGTTTCATTTTCCAGGCAGGCTTTAAGAGCATAAGTCCATCATGTTCATCTTAGTTCAAAGTTCTGTTCATAAAAGGTGTTGCATAAACAGGATATCAGGTCTTTTGCATACAGACGTCTGCAGAATGGACTCCAATCTCATGTCTCTCTCCTCGCCTTCTTCTTCTTTGCTGGCTTGGGCGCTTGGTTCTCCTCAGGTTTTGCTGTGGAAGACAATGCAGGGGAAGATCACTCATATAGATAGGATCACATTTCTTACAGTGGGAGTTCATTCAGCTGCAAGGGAGGTCATCCACCTATTTAGTCCACAGCTAAGAACAGAATTGTGCTATGAACTACAAAGGTCTATAGGTTTCAACTTCCAGCACTTGTACATACTGTATATCTCAATCTGTTATCATGTTTACTTACCCCCTTATCCCATTACTGATTTTTTTGACTGCACTGTAATTATGGATGTTAACATTAATGATTTTATCAATATGCAAGTTCCACTAGAATGTTCTTGTTCCCCGATAATACTAGAGATAGGATATTAATTCAAATTTATACCAACACCAAATTCACAGTTGATGTTTTTCTTTTCTTAGTAGCTAAGTTAATTCTTTCTCAGCATGCGCACTAAACCTGAGGCAGGATGGGTTTTACATTAGGCACTTGTTTGTCCAGGTCAAATCCAAAATCTCCATTCCATGTACTGTTGTCCTTGAGTTCTGCTGTATAAGAGGATTGTGAATATATAGTGTGTCTCCGCCGCTAAAAGAATGCAGTGACAGCAGACAATAAAGACACTAACCTGTTTGTTTTGGGCAAATCCAGGATCACATGACAACCACAGAGTTTTTTTAATGTCTTTGTTTTCCTCTACAAACAATGCAAAAATGGAGTATTCTGATTTACCCACTCTTGAGTGTCTCTGAAAAGCTCAGTTTTTGGTGGATGAAAATGCTGTTTTAGTGTGGACAGAAGAGAAAAAGAGGTGCGTTTTCAGATTTATCAAATTAGTGTGGACATGACCTCCATGCAATGTGTGATAACCTTTGATTGAGTCATCCTGCCATGTCAATACGGAGGAAACTCCTGCAGATCTCAAAGTTCATTGCAGAGTAATTACTTTCTCTTTTTTATTCTGTTTGGTCAGATACCCGTCTTAGGACAATATCTGATCATCCCAGGCAGTATATGCTATGGCAGGGGTCACCAACATGGTGGTGATCAGACCAGATCGCCCTCAAGGACCACATGAGTCGCCCGCGGGCCTGTTAATAAAAAAAAAAAAAAAAAAAAAAAAAAATAAT